>JARHVA010010917.1:50000-113409 GCA_037957365.1 Torreya grandis | reverse complement strand
AAAATTTTTCTTCCCTTAATTAGGTCAATTGATCCCCCGAACTCCTCAAGAGTCTAAGATTGACAGTCTGAAATGGACTATGTGTAAGGGTTTGGTGGTGTAGACTATATATTGCTTGGTTTTTACTCTCATTTTATTGTTTTGTGATATTTGAGGTGTATATATTCCATAAAAAAATTAAATAAGATTTTATAAGACAATTAATCTCCTCAATATTCTTACAATGTCCCTCATACTCTTTACTCAGTTAAAACTAGGTTACCTTACCTATCTTCCTTAATAGTAAAACCTGTAGGTTATTCATCATCATTTAGATTTATGAAGATTTTATCTATTGTTCCCAAAATTTGTCACTTGTTTTTGTGGACAAACTACTAATCATTTTGGTCTTGCAGACTAAAACTCTCTCTTTTCTTTCTCATGAATGTTCTAAGCAGTTAAGTTTTCTAAATATTCAAGCCTTTTCTTCTAAGGAAGTGACAGGTTCAATAGGCATGCCTTCTTCAAAGGAAGTTCAAAACACTTAAGGATTTTACTTAGTGTTTTGGGAATGGTTCAATGCAAAGTTTCATTCAAAATACTTAATGGCAAGATTCAAATAAATAGAATGAACCACTTAGAACCATTGAACCATTGAACCCCGACTTTGCAAGGTTCAAAGGTTCAACGAGTTCAAAGGTTCAACGACTTTGGTGGACTTAAAGAAAGGAAGGATTTGAAGAATTAATATTGAAATTTGAACCATTGAACCTTGAACTTAAAAAGAGTTTAAAGGTTCAAGGTTCAATGAGTTCAATAAGTCTGAAAGACTTAAAGAAAAGAAGGAATCAAAGAGTGAAGATTGAACTATTGAACTATTGAACCTTGAGCCAAAAAAGAGTTCCAGGTTCAACAAGTTCAAAGGTTCAAAAGACTTAGATGGGCTTAGAAAATATAGAGAGTTTGAAGTTTTGAATAAATCAAAGAGTTAACATTGAATCATTGAACTTTGAACCTTGAACCAAAATGTTTCAAAAGGTTTAAAGGTTTAACTAGTTCAATAAGTTTGATACACTTAGAGAATATAAAAAGCTTCAAAGAAAGAGAATGAACCATTAAACCATGAACCAAAATGGTTTAAAAGGTTTAAAAGGTTTAAAGGTTCAAAGTTTGAAAGGAATCTTTGACCAAATGGATGAAGCAGAAGATTCTAGAAAGAAGTTTAAAAAAATGGTTCAACTAAAGAAAAAAAAAGCAAGCGAATGCAGCCCTTCACAAAAACATTGAACCATTGAACCTTTGAACCAAAAGAGTTCAAGGTTTAAGGTTCAAAGAGGTTCAAGACAACCAGTGACATCCCCATGGATGTCAAATTCAAGGCAATAAAATAGCCATTAATTTTCAAAAGAACTGAGAACAAGCTCAGTGACTAGCTTAGAAAAGAGCTGAAAGGACCAATAAAAAGTGAAAAGGTAGACTTGATAGCTCATATCACCAAGAAGAGATAAAATGTGAGAAGGAAAGACAGAAAAACTATAGGAAATTAGAAATATCTATAGGAGAGTTATTTCTAGTAGGTGGAACAGTCCACCAGGTGGATGCTAGGGAACATAAACATTCAAGGATGTGGCCTATTTTTCTTGGTTGAGTAAAGGTGAATGGACAGCCATGTAAACATCATCAAGAAGACTAGATAAACCATGCTGAGGAAGGGACATTTGAGATAATTTAGAATGCCAAAGTCAAGGCTGATGCCCTATTCTAGCATGGCTCTTTGATAGATAATTAAGGCATTCAATTCAGCATGGGCCATTTTCATGAAAACAAATGCCCAAGTCTTCTTAGTAATGATATATATTGTAAACTCCCATTTTGCATAGAGGATATCTCTCGATTATCAAAATTGAAGCTCTACCCAATTGAAAGGAAATCTTGAGACTTTAACCTTAGACTATTAATCATATTTTATTAAATGAATGAGAAAGCAAGTGACCTTTCAAACTTTGTGTTGGGATAAGCTTGTGTCATCTAGGAAATTGTTCTTATGTCTATTTCCTCAATACAATCTTGTTCATTTAATCAAACAAGCAGAACAAGTAGAAGGAAGTTAGAAGATGTCCTGAAGCTGACTGTGGGAGACTTTATGCTACCATAATTGTATTTAGTTTATGTTTTATGTAGAGGATACTAGAGAGACTTTGAGCTCTCTTTATCCTTCATTATCCTTTACTTTGTTGTAGTTTTAGGTGCAGACTTTGAGCTACATTTAATATTTCTATGTTACTTTGTCCTAATCAGTAGGAGAGACAATGAAAGACTTTTTGCTTTTGTTAGTTTCTTGTGGTTTTTGTTATTACCTAGGAAGGATTCCTACTGTTTGTTGAATACCATTTATGAAAGAAGAGAAATGCCTTTAGTAATTACACTAGAATTCTCCTCTATTTTGTGAACATCATCTATAAAAAATGAGAGATGGATGGAATGATTTCACCCCTTTGTGTATTTTTAGCATAAATATAGTATACTATAATTTATAAGGAACCTCCACTTGATGAGAGGAGCGATTTGTCTCAATTTGGTTGTGGCCACCACATCCATTTTGTTATATAAATCTCCTTATGTTGTGGTTGATGCACCTATTTTACTGTCAATCAACTGGTGACAAAATATTCACCCAACAGTTTTTGGTGACTCCATTAGGGAAGAACAAGAAATTCAAATCTTCAAGCTTCAAATTAAAGAAATTATAGTTCTTTTCCATATCCATTTTACACTCTGGCAAACCCACCATACACACAAAGCTAGAGAGCTCAATGTATTGTTGACCTTGTATTTGAGCTTAAGTAGTGAAATAACTTTGATCTTTCTCCTCCACAAACTCACCTTCAGTGAACCAGGAGTTTTTCTCCTACTAAGATTAGGTCCCCAATACCAAGCAAAGCTACTTTTTCCTCTACTAGCAGAGCTTTGTCCTTACATATCCCACATATATTTATTATCCCTCCTTTTAACAACCATATCATGGCATTCTAAGGCCCCTAGGGTAATACTTTTGGTCCTCTGAATCTAATCCCACCTCTACATGAGCTACCATGTAGCTCAAGAAAAAACTTCCCCAAGTTATATGGTGATGGGAAGGTTCATATTGATAAACATATAGCATCCTTTTGCATAGCCTATGGTGTAATAGGTGTTGAATATGAAGACATTGCAGTTAGACTATTTGTGGAGACATTTCAAGGTGCTACTGTAGACTAGTTTTATCATCTGCAAACATAAATAGTAACTAACTGGAACACTCTCAAATTGACATTTGAGGCCAGGTTGAAACCTATAGAAGATGCACATTCCCTGCTAGCTCAACTTACATAAATGAAGAAGGAGCCTCATGAACCCATGAGAGACTTCATTTCCAAATTCAACAAGCTAGGGAATAGTATTCCTATGATTGCTCAGCCGATGCTTGAGAATCTCAAATGCTTCTTCATCAGTTCTCAACTTCATCAAGTAAGTTTCCTATTGAGATGAGTTGGCCAAATAGATCTTGTTATAGCTCAAATTTTGTTGACTGAGGTTGAAAATTACCTTATCTTGGTAGGAAAGATAAGAAGAGATCCTAATAGAGGTAAATCTTCTTCATCTTCTGAATACTCTTCTATAGGCACCACTAATCTGATGGTGCAAAAGCTAATAAATGAATTATTAGCTCTCAAAAGGCAAATGGCACAAGGGATGTCTACTCCTCCTTCTTATAGGGATATACCAAGGAGGATGTTTCCCACCCAGTCATATCAAGGCAATGCTACTATAAATCAAGGGCAACCAAACGGCCTTCCTCCCCCATTAGGAAGCTTGCCATTGAGGTAGCACTAGCTAACTTAGTAGTTAGTTATCTTGAAATTGAAACTAATTTTTTTTTCCAACATGAGTTAAACCAAGAAGATGACACTAATCTCTTTGTAGATAACCAAGAATAATTAGGTGATGACTCCAACATTGGTTTACTAAATTACCAGGATGAACTTAGAGCCAAAGGTGAAGCATTTGATGGATCATACACAATATTTACCAAGTCCCATAACTAGTCAGATCAACAAGCTAATAAAGGAAAAATAAGAGAAGAGTCATGCCCAACAATTTCAATTGCTAAAAAAGGAACTTTTCTACCTTTCCAATCAAAGGACCCAATGAGAAATAAAAAAGTAAGTACCTCAAGTTTTTCTTCACCTTCAACTTCAAATTCATAGACCAATCCTACGCCTAGTAAAAACTAAATTAATGCACTACCTTCCTCTATTTCAAAATCATTTCATTCATTTGATATAATTAACCATGTTAAGAAGACCAAAATTCAAATGTCTAAGTTTGAATTCTTGCAATCCAACCCTGAGTAGTTGGATAGGTTAGTTCTATGTGTAAAAAATAAAATAGTCCATACAGGATAAGAAATTTTAGAAATAACTTCTATTCCCCCAAAGAAAATGTTCACCTAAAATAATATTGTGATTACTCCAACCACTTCTAGGAAGACAAAACCATTTTATGTCTCCCTACTAATAAACCATCATTAGCTGAATAATTACATAATCGATTCTAGTGCATATGACAATGTCATGCCTGCCAAGGTAGCATAACCTCTTGGTCTCACACTGACTAAGACCTTTGGGAGATGTTGCTCTATGGAAACAAATAGGTGCCTCTCTTGGGACAAATAAAAGATGCTTAATTTTCATTTGCAGCCTTCCCAGATAAGAGAATTAAAATGACAGTCTTAGTGGCTAACATCCTAGCCTCCTACAACATTCTTCTTGGGCAAAATTTTTGCAAGGAAGTTGGTGGAGAATTAAGCATAGACCTATCTGAGGTGAGGATTTTTGTCAAGGGAATCATGCAAAATTTGCTTCTTGAGAAGGAATCAAAGTACATTGTCACTTGAACTTCAGCCCCTGAACCTCAAATTTTATTTGAGTCTTCAGGCATGGGTAATTACTTCTTGACTACTGAAGACATTCCTATTTTAGTAGACAAAATCTTACTAATTGACAATCCAAAAAATTTAGATAAAACATCAAAAGAATTGGTAGGGTGAAATACACATGAAAAGGGTTTTTTCCTTCCTGACAGAGAAAAATCTGAGAGAGGATCAAAATATGATGATGTCTAGATCTTGGAATTCAATGGCAACAATGCTTCAACTAGTTTTGGAGCTGGAGTTGTTTTAATATCTCTTCAAAGAGATATTTTATATATGCATATAAGTTATAGTTCAACAACACCAACAATACTACTGAGTATGAATCACTACTGCTTGGATTAAAGGTCACTCAAGATAAAGGTGTTAAAATCCTTCATGCCAAAGGAGACGTTGAGCTGGTAGTATGTCAGGTGAAGAACCTATATCAAACAAGGAATGAAAGATTGTGACATTATTGCTATTTGGTATGGGACTGTATTGAAATCTTTGATGCTTTTAGTATCTCTATTTTGCCTAGGGAATTCAATAGTCATGTTGATACATTAGCTATCTCTGCAACGCTCTTGGTCCCTCACCAAGATTTTAAAGAAGGTAGGTACACTATCAATTTGGTATTTCAACCAAGTGTACTTGATAATGCTAACCATTGGTATGTGTTCAATGGTGATAACCAAATCATTTCTTTTCTAGAACAAAGAGATAGCTTTGAAAAGCTTCAATTTGAAGGCAGTGAATCTCCACTATCGGAATTAGCTTCTGAGACAAATTCAACAGCTGATGAAGAGTTCCTCTAGCTCAAAGGGAATAAAATTCCCAAAGGATTAGTTTCTCTTGAGAAAATTTTTGACAAGAACAATAGGTTGATCAAGGAACATCAAATAGATTCAAAATTCTCCAAGGATTTTGATCAAATAAATTTGAGTACAGAAGACAATCCAAAAATGGTCAACATTGGGAATTGTTGTACTCTTGATGAGAAACTCAAATTCATTATACTAATTCACCATTACATTGATGTTTTGGTCTATTCATATGATGATTTCAAACCTCTCAGAGCTAAAGAAATCAAGCACAAAATTCCTCTCAAGATTGTGTCGTTGCCTCATAAGCAGAAACAATAGTAGTACAATCCCACGATATTAGGCATAATTTTGTCTAAAATATAGAAAATGTTGAATGCAAGGATTATTTTCCCAATCCATCATTCCACTTGGATTTAAAATATAGTCCCTATAAGAAATAAGTATAGATAAATTTACCTGTGTGTTGATTTTAAAAATCTAAATCAGTCATCTTTAAAGGTCAACTATCCCCTGCCCATCATGGATCAGCTATTGCAGACAGTGACTGGCACTGAGATTTTATCAATGCTAGATGGATTTTTAGGATACAATCAAGTGAAAGTTGGTGAATTATACCAACATAAGACTACCTTCATGACACCTTGGGGCTGCCTTCATGACACCTTGGGGCACTTTTGAATATTATAGAATGACATTTCATTTTATCAATGTTGGTGCCACATTCCAAAGAGAAATAGATCTTACTTTCAGAAATGAAATGGGTAAGTTCATTATGGTGTACCTTGATGACTTTATAGTCCTTTCTAAGCATCATCTTGATCATGTACATCATCTACAATAAGTGATGGAGTGATGTAAATTGAATGGTATTTATCTTAATCCCAAGAATTCAATTTTTGGGATTATAGAAGGTAAACTTCTCAGTCACGCTGTATCCTGAGAAGGCATAAAGATTGACTTAGAAAGGGTCAAATAAATTCAAGAGCTTGTTATTCCTACTAGTAAAACTACAATTCACTCTTTCTTTGGAAAGGTGAATTTTATGTGAAGGTTCATTCTTGAATTCATAGAGAAGACTCACGACATTGTAAATATGATGAAGGGCAAAGCCACTTTTAACTGGACTAAAGAAGGCAAATCAGCATTTTGAGATATCAAGGAAGCTATCACCCACATCCCAATTCTAGTTTGTCTTGATTACATCAAATACTTCATGATGTATAGCTATGCTTTTGAACATACACTTTTAACCATCTTAGTTTATCAGAACAAATAAGGTGTAGAATCTCTCATATCTTTCATGAGTTTTCCTCTCAAAGCTTATGAGCTAAAGTATTCAATCATGGAGAAGCAGGCCTATGCTATGGTAAAGGTAGTAAAGCACTTCCATTTTGACATCTTAAACTCACATACTGTTGCTTTGGTTCCTGATATAATAGTCAAGTCCATACCAACTCAGCAAGAGTTTAACACTAAAATGGGCAATTAGATTGTTAAGATTTAGGAGTTTGATTTGGATATCAAACCTACCAAACTTGTGCAAGGAAAGGGCCTTTGCCAAATAATCAATGATAACATACCAAAAGAAATAGAAGCTAAAGACACGCCAACATTTCTCTTTGTCACCACTATAAATGAGTGGTATTCAAATATTACTCATTTCCTTACCTATGGTGAGTGTCTTGCTCACTTGTCTCATAAATAAAAGAGGATTGTTAAGTTGAAAGCTACAAATTTCATGTTTTGGGAAAATAGTTTGTATAAAAGGAACCTTGATGGGGTATTCCTTCGTTGTGTGGATAAAGTGTAGCAGAACAAACTTTTAGAGTCCTTCTACAATTTGGCTTGTGGAGGACATTTTTTTGCCCTTGTGATTGCCCACAAGATTCTATGAGCCAGGTATTATTGGCCTACTCTATTTCAAAATTCATATACTTGGGTGCATATATGCGAGCTATGTCAATAATTCATTGGCAAACCCAAGTTGGTTGTATTACCTCTCAAGCCTATGGTGATAGAAGAGCCATTTTAGCAATGGAGAATTGATTTCATTGGCGCTATAAATACTTCCTCAAGTGATAGACATTATTATGTCCTTATAGCCACAGACTATTTCACCAAATGGGTGGAAGCCATTCTAGTCAAGCATGCTACTTCAGAAGTAGTGTGTAATTTCTTCAAGGAAAACATCATTTCTAGGTTTGAAGTCCCAACCAAGATTGTAACAGATAATGCAGCCTATTTCTCTTCTCATGAGATTAATCAGTTCTATTACTTTTATGGGATTATTCTCTCCCATTCTTTTGACTATTATCTGAAAGGAAATGGTCAAGTAGAGTCAAGCAAAAAAAAACCTAGTGACCATTATCAAGAAGATGGTAGATGAAAATCAAAGAACCTGGCATAAAGCATTACTTGATGCATTATGGGCAGACAAGATTACACCTAAGAGAGCAATTGGTATTTCCCCTTTCCAACTTCTTTATGATCTAAATACAGAGATACCAATCACCCTAGAATTACTAGCATTAAAATTAGAAAAGGTAGTGGAAGATTCAATGTTTGAAAGTTCCATCGACAAAAGGATCCTATGTTTGACTGAACTTAATGAGAAAATAACTATGGTGGTGGACCGAATTGTTGTGCATCAAAGTCTGGTGAAGAGACTCTTCAACCAGAAGGTAAAGATCCATGATTTTTAGATTGGAGATTGATTCTTGTTGTGGGACAAGAGGAGAGAACCAACAGGAATGTAGGGAAAATTTGATTCCTTATGGAGAGGCCCATTTACCATTCATCATTTAAATGGTGAAAATAGTTTCTTACTGGAATACCAAGATGGAATGCCATTTGCTCTACCTCACAATGGGTAGCATTTGAAGCACTTCAATCTTTGAAGCATTAGATAAGTCCATTCGTATATTTGTATAGTCTTTTTTTGTCTTGTGTTTTTCATTTGGTTTTTGGTGCCTTTCTTTTTGGGTGAGCATGAATCTATATCCCAATGGCATAGATGAAGGCACTGAGTTTCTAGTTTCTACTCCCTTTGACTATTTCTATTTTCAATCAATGGAAGTTCCCTAACTAGAGCTAGCTATTATTCCTAAAATTTGTCACTTGTTTTTGTGGACAACCTACTAATTAGTTTGGTCCTATAGACTAAAACTTTATCTTTTCTTTCTCAACAATGTTCTGAGCAGTTAAGTTTTCTAAATATTCAAGCCTTTTCTTCTAAGGAAACTGTAGGTTCAATAGGCAAGCCTTCTTCAAAGGAAGTTCAAAACACTTAAGGCTTTTCCTTAGTGTTTTGGGAATGGTTTAACACAAAGGTTCATTTAAAAGGCTTAATGGTGGGATTTAAAGAAATAGAATGAAGCACTTTGAATTGTTGAACCATTAAACCCTACCTTTGCAAGGTTCAAAGGTCCAACAAGTTCAAAGGTTCAACAAATTTGATGGACTTAAAGAAAGGAAGGGTTTGAATAGTTAAGATTGAACTTTGAACCATTGAACCTCAAACTTAAAAAGAGTTCAAAGGTTCAAGTTTTAATGATTTCAATAAGTCTAAAAGACTTAAAGAAAAGAAGGAATCAAAGAGTGAAGATTGAACTGTTGAACCGTTGAACCTTGAACCAAAAAATAGTTCAAGGTTCAACGAGTTCAAAGGTTCAAAAGACTTAGATAGACTTATAAAATCCAGAGATTTTGAAGTTTTGAATAAATCAAAGAGTTAACATTGAATCATTAAACTTTGAACCTTGAACCAAAATTGTTTAAAAGGTTCAAAGGTTCAATGAGTTCAATAAGTTTGATAGACTTAGAGAATATAAAAGGCATCAAAGAATGAGAATGAACTATTGAACCATGAACTAAAATGGTTCAAAAGGTTTAAAGCATTCAAAGGTTCAAAGTTTGAAAGGAAGCTTTGAGCGAATGGATGAAGTGGAATATTCCAGAAAGAAGTATAAAGAAATGGTTCAACCAAAGAAAAAAAAAGAAAGCAAATGTGGCCCTTCACAAAAACATTGAACCATTGAACCTTTGAACTAAAAGAGTTCAAGGTTCAAGGTTCAAAGAGGTTTAAGGCAACTAGTGACATCCCCATAGATTTCAAATTTAGGGTAATAGAGTAGCCATTGATTTTTAAAAGAACTGAGAATAAGCTCAATGACCAGCCTAGAAAGGAGCCAAAAGGACCAACAAAAAGTGAGAAGGTACCCCTAAGAGCTCAGATCACCAAGAAGAGACAAAACAAGAGAAGGAAAGAGAGAACTATAAGAAAATAATAAATATCTACAAGAGAGTTATTTCTAGTAGGTGGAATAGTCCACCAGGTGGATGCTAGGGAACATAAATATTCAAGGATGTAGGTTATTTTCCTTGGTTGAGTAAAGACGAATGAACAACTGTGTAAACATCATCAAGAAGACTAGACAAGCCATGCTGAGGAAGGGACATTTGAGATAATTCAAAATTCTAAATTCAAGGTTGATGCCCTATTCTAGCATGGCTCTTTGACAGATAATTAAGGCATTCAATTAAGCATGGGCCATTTTCATGAAAACAAACACCCAAGTCTTCTTGGTAATGATATATATTGTAAACTTCCATTTTCTATAAAGGAGATCTCTCGATTATCAGAAGTGAAGCTCTACCCAATTGAAAGGTAATCCTGAGACTTTGAGCTCAGACTGTTAATCATATTTTGTTAAATGAATGAGAAAGAAAGTGACATTTCAAACTTTGTGTTGGGATAAGATTGTGTCATCTAGGAAATTGTTTTTATGTCTATTTCCTAAATATAGTCTTGTTCATTTAATCAAACAAGTAGAACAATTGGAACTAAGCTAGAATATGTCCTGAAGCTAACTGTGGGAGACTTTGTGCTACCATAATTGTATTCAGTTTCTGTTTTGTGTAAAGGATACTAGAGAGACTTTGAGCTCTCTTTATCATTCATTATCCTTTACTCTGTTGTAGTTTTAGGTGCAAAATTTGAGCTGTGTTTAATCTTGGTATGTTACTTTGTCCTAATCAGTAGGAGAGATAATGAAAGACTTTGTGCTTTCATTTTTTTCTTGTGGTTTTTGTTTCTACCTAAGAAGGATTCTTATTTTTTGTTGAATACCATTTTTGAAAGAAGATAAATGCCTTCAGTAATTACACCAAAATTTTTCTCTATTATGTGAACATCATCTCTAAAAAAAGAGAGATGGATGTTATGATTTAACCCTGGTGTGTATTTTTAGCATATATATAGTATACTATAGTTTGTAGGGAACCTCCCCTTGATGAGAGGAGAGATTTGTCTCAATTTGGCTATGGCCACCACATCCATTTTGTTGTATAAATATCCTTATGCTGTGGTTGATGCACCTATTTTGCAGTCAGTTAGTGGGTGAAAAAATATTCACCCAACATTATCAATATCCTTAGATTCTATTTTAATCATCTTAAACCTATTTATACTCATTCAATTTATTTTAAGTATTTCCAACACTTTAAAACCCTCAAATTTGCTCATTGTTACATCACAGTCATCTCTAATGGCTATAGGTGCTCATAGTGTCTTAAGGAACCTATGTAGGCTTAGTTTACATTGATAAGGGTTCATGGATGTTATAATGTATTTTATGAAGGTTTTCACAGGTTTTATTTATCCTTCTAACCCTTTCTATACTCTTTCAATGTACCTTGAACTCATGAACCGAGTCCTTCCTTTTTTGACTATAAAACCCTACCTTAATGACTCTTATAGGTGCATATTAGATTTAAATGAGTTTGGTCATGGTGTTTAGAGACCTTCCTTGAAGCCTTTGGGTCACCAAACACTTTTTCACCTAAATTCACCTCTGGATGGGCTAAAACATGGCCAAGGCACTCAGTTTGGGTCACTATTTCCATACCTAGTTGTACGTGGATGTTGAGGCTGCTTGTATAGACTGTAGGTGTGTATTAGAGAAAAACACAAAGTATCATTCCTCTTGATGATATTTTATACCATATATGTCACTTGAATTATTTGGAAAACTTCACCTTTATGTCATGGTCTAATAGTAATTTTGATATAAAGGTTGCTCAAAACTCAAACTCATGTAGATAACACTAACTATTCTCATAGCATAAATGGGCAATTTAGGGTCTCCAAAACAATAAATTTCATTACTCATATGATCCTTAAACCTTAAAAGGTACTTTCCTATGATATACACTATAATAAAAAACCGTTAAATGCATTAAATTCATTAGTAACCTTCTTGTATGATTCCACCAAAATGGCTTTAGGCTTCTATTTTCTTGTTTTAGGGACAAAGGGCTTGAATTCTATCATTGGACCTTTTAAAGTGATTTTTAACTCCATTTTATAATAAATATTCTCAAATAGGTTTTCCATGTTATACTTAACACACTATGACTTCAATAATGGTTTCATCCTATGCTTAAGCACTCCAAAGTAACTCCATAACTAACACCACCTATAGGTGAACATTATGATATACAGTCAGTAAAGGTGATAGTTAGTAGTCGCTATGGATTTACATGATTGTGATAAATTCTAAGATTTTAAATTTTTAAAAGTTTGTCATTATCACTCTAAAATACTGAATCACTTATCAAAACTCTATTCCACCATGAATTCATCTCATGAGGCTCCTCTAGATGCCTATTAATGACTACCTAACTATATATGTTATACATTACTAATATCATAGACCTTTTGTTCTATGTGAAATATCTAACCTAATTGTTCTTTATTATAAACACATATAAACCTTTTTATACCTCCAAAAAAACTCCATGAACACACTAACCATGTTCTACACATGTGATCAACATGATTGCAAGGGTGAGCAAGGAATTGACTATGAAAAAAGGCAGGAATGAATCACTTGATCCAATCTTGATGTTATGAAGATAAATATTGATGAAAGGTGATAAATATATCATTAAGACATTGAAAAACACCATATCTTATTCACACGAAATACCCTGTATGGAATTTAACCTTTTTTAAGTGGAGAATTGACTGAGACTACACATGGTAGTTCTCTCCTACAACATGAGACAAAGTTGTCCACAAAAAACACCATGAAACTTTAAAATAAGCATTGAGAGAACATAATAAGATATCTAACATCCTTCAGAGCCATAATCACTAAATTTTTCATATGAGTTTACACAAAATAGATCAAAACCTATATGGTGCATGAAACAATAAGCAAAAAGCAGAGTCAAATTCATGAGGATAGTTCATAAAGCACAACTAACCATTCTTCAAAATCCTATTATGGAAATGAAGGTCTATGAGTGAAATATAACCTCCAAAAATCATTTGACCTTAAACCTCTTTAGCTATTCATATTAGGCACAAACCTAAAGGCGACTTATATATGTTTAGGAAAGCAAAGAAGGAGAAAAAAAATTTTGGCTAAAAAATAGCACTTTCAGAGGATGTAAAGCATTGAGATGAGTGTGAGTAAGATGAAGAGGCCTTTAATTATCTTATTACATGTGTCACTTTCCCCCATGGGTCATACAACTGCCATGTGCTCCCCTTTTTAGTTAGTTTATTGAATTTCAGTTAAACAACCTAAAAGATTTTGATGTAACTGACATCCCTAAAAAGTAAATTGACCTCTTATATGATTTAAAAGATAATAGGATACATTTTCACCTTGGTAATCATGCCACTTGCATTTATGACTCTTAAAATCCCATTAAATGACCCAAAATGAAAAATTGACTAATATAAATAAGGATGATATAGCATTAAATAACATCAAATGAACTATAATACACCCCATGACAAGATACTTGACCCTCTAAATCATTTAAAACTTAGGTTTTTACCTTTAGGTGCCCCAATTTGACCTATAGGCTCAAATTTGGTCAATAATAACTACATAGAGTTTGATGTCTATTTGGAGTATTGGTATGTTGGAATCCCCAAACACAAGGGGTGTTATGTTTTAGCATAACTTTAACTACAAACCCATTTTTCCATTTTTTTCATTCACCATCTACAGTCTATTGAGTTTGTGTTAAAAGTGAATAAAATGTCATATAGTTATTTTTACAACAAATCAAGATATCCTACCCAATCAAATGGAACACATAGGTCAAGTGAACATGCCATTTCAATCATAGATCATAATATCCTATAGAACATTGGTATTACCTAAGAACACCAATGAACCATGTACCTTGTCAGTCCCAATGAGACCAACCATAAGTGGCCCTAGAACATGCCAACCATCAGTTGGATGTGGATTACGTTAATATAGAACCAATGGATAAAGGATTACAAAAAAATCAAGATTCATAACAAACCAACAAATGACAAATAAAAAAAACACATAACTAACCCAACAATATCTATTAACTAGAAACTTGATTGTGACTATAGTTGTATTCTAAGCTTCTCAATTTATGGGCCATATTCTATTTTAGAATATAATATCACTTGTAAATAAATGTAGTCATCTTCACATACTATTTTAATAAACATTTTGGAGTTATAATTAAAGCTCATAAAAATATAATAATAACTTAGTTGTAGTCATATAAAATGTCCAAATTTGTAGTTTGAGTGTGGCTTGTGACACCCTATCCGTAGGTCCTTATTGCATACTCGTTTAATCCTTTTAGACACTTTTTTCTCATTATAAATCATCTAGAGACTTCTAAATATTCATTCAACCTCAGCTAGGCTACCTTTCCTAGGCTAATCCTATCCCCATAAGTCCTAATCCTATAGGATAAGAGTGTCATACTTGGACGATATCACTAGACCCTAAGGTGTCCCATTTTTAGCACTCCTATCCCTTTAATATAATAGCCTCAATAGTCATTTTCATCTAATTCCTATCCTTCATTATGTTATCATAGCATGAACACAAATAAATAATGACCAATTTTTCCCTATAAAATACTAACCAAATCTCATTTACAAAGAGAGGTGACAAATCTTATAAAGAAAATAAGAATACAAATAAAGCATTAAGTCAAAATTCCCTATTCTCTACATACAGTCTCCAAACATAGCTACAAACATACTAAAACCCTCATACTAGTCCCTAGCCTCTTTGATCCCTCTCAATTTGGCATTATTACATTTGCATCACATTATTTCAAAAATCACATTAGGTGAGAGAACTACATATGGATTGATCCCTCTTCTGATTATAGGTATGTAGGTAGCATTCCCACACAAGGGGTGTGGATTACACATTCAATTTATCTTACACACTAACCCCTTATTTCCACAAGTGGTTCAAACATTATTTTATCAAGCATGATGGAAGGTTAGGGTTTGATGATTATATCATCTCTACAATAAGTTTCATCAACAGTCATCACTCAAGATTTCACAGGCAGGCTCACATAGAAACAATACAAAAAACCAAAAAGTTTTAGGTATTTATGATTAGTTCAGACAATAGTGGAAAGAGTGGATAATAGCACTAGACCTGAAAGTGTCTTGTTTTTGGCACTCATATCCTTTTGCTAAATGAAATCTAGATTCAGATTCATGACATTGTTGTAGTCCTGCACAACTAGTTCTAGCCTCTGTATCAACCATCTTCATCCAATTTGAAGCTAAGTTATATTTATCCTTATTTATTAATAGTTTTAGAAAGGTAAAAAGACAAATAAATTATAAAAATTAGGACTATATTTATTGCAATATTTTTTACTGATTTATCAATCTAGACCCTTAACTAAAATAGGAATAAAACTCCATTATTCCAGAAAAAAGTTAAATCATTTGATGAACTTGACTTACTTCATTTATGTACAAAAACCCTAGAAACCCTAGGGAAAATTCTTTGCTGATTTTAATAGTATTTTTTTTATTTTTCCTATATACATAAATTAGAATTTCACATTTAATTTTTTAAATTTACTAGAGTAATTTTAAAAATTATTTCTTTCAAACCCTAGTTGTCTATACTAGGTCTCAGTATTTTCAAACCCTAACCTAGGGTTTCAAAATTAATCTTTTGATTTTTTGCATATTGGGTTGAATATTCCAATTTTGTTAATCATAATTCACTTATGAATTTTTTTTGGTTTCTCTTGCATGCTTTTTTCCTTTCATTTATGATGAATTCAAAAATTACATAAATACAGATGTACATGCTATTTTAAGACCAATTCAAATATATTTTATATTTCATTACTTATTTAACATGATATCACTCTATTATGTGTAATTAAATTAAGAATAAAGTCCTTACATATTTATAGGATCCATTACATAAGATAAAAACCCCCTATCAAGTTTGAATGTCATATCTTATACACAAGAAACAATTTCCTTCTCCTCTTCGCCCCCAAGAGGATGATAACTAATTTACCTCTAACTAGGTCCATGATATCACCCATAAAAAAGATGAGGTATCCTATAATATTATTCCTAATGCATATATTTAGCCTATATATTCTTCAAACCCTCTTTTATATATGTGCTTGCATGTTCAATCAGAAACAATTAGGGTTTGTACTTATGAGACTCTAATGGATCAAATCACTAGTATGAGTAAGATAATTTAAGATTTACAAACTTAAAATAAGATATTACATGAAAATATCATAACATTGTAAAATTATATTATAATACAAAATCTTTAAATTCATCCTAGTGCCAATCACATATATGCACCTTCACCTAGTCATTTGGTTGCAAGCAATGTTACATATCAAAACAAGAAATCACAACAAAGTAACTCTACAACTAGTGATTCAAAAAACACATAAGATTTCAAGTGAGGTACTAATTTATTATTTTTTGGGAAATTATTTTTTAATTCATAAATAATAAAATGGTATAAGGAATTTAATTGCAATTTAACCCTTTCTAAAAATAATAATGAGAGAGAGAAAATTAAACTTGTCTTGTTTTGTATTGATCCATATAAGACAGGGTCTATAAATTTGTGTGCAATCCTAAGACACTATTGCAAATAGGATCTTAAACATCATTTCTTGAATGGATAAGAGCACCAAAATTAGACACTTTGGGATTTGGTGCTATACTCATTCCCCAATGATATTATCCTGAGGATCTAAGCTATATGGGTTTTATTTGCCTAATTAGTGTTAGCTTGTGTACCAAATTTTAGATCCTCCTTATCAATATAGCTCCTTATAGAACTAATTTTTTATGTCTATGTCCTCTATGTACTTGAATAGAAACTTTTGCAAATAGGAAAAAGGGGTTAGTGTGTGTAAGATGCACTAGATGTGTTTCACACCCCATGTGTGGGCACAATGTCTACATACTAATAATTTGAGGTGGGATCAAGCAATATGTAGTTCTCCCTTTAGGAGTGATTGGTATAATAGTGAATAAAAATGCAATAAATGCAAAAATTTGTTGTGCTTGAGATGATTAAGGGATGTTTTAAGGACTTGAATTAGCTTGAAAGTGTATAGGCTGGTCATATGTAAAGAATAAAGAAGACTTCTTAATTAGTCTTGATTGTAATCTTTCTTGCTTGAGTGATATTTTTCAACCCTCTCCAAATTATCTTTGAATGGGATTTTATATGGATCTATTGGTCATGAGTTAGATGAAACTAGACTAGGATGACATAATGAACCAAAGGAATTAAGCAAAAATAGTAATATTGGCTCAAATTGTGATTGGATAGGAGTGCTATAAAGGGGACACCTTATGGTCTAGGACTATAGTCTAACTTTGGCACTATTGTCCTAAGTAGATAGGACTTGAGGGGATAGATTAGTCATGAAGATAGAGTCCTGGCTCAACTAGGATCAAATCTCGAAGGCTACATATGATTGGGAATAAGTGAAAATAAGATTTAGAGGGTTAGGAGAGAAAGAAACAGGGACTTAAGGATTGGGTGACATTAATCATGACCAAGTTTCCAATTTTTACATTTTATATGACTACATTCCCCCCCTTTATTATAGTGATGTAACAAAGTGAAATACTAGGATAAATTAAAATAAAAAGTGTACTTGTGCTTACCCACAAAGGTGAAACCCATAAATCTATGTGATGTTGAGTAATGCTAGATAGTGTATAGAGAACACATCATGCAAGTGTGAATATACAAAAGGAAAACAAAGAGTAGATCATTTATTATCATATATAATATAAAACAAGAGTGTATAAAGCTAGGTACGCGAAAGAGAGAGAGTAAGACTAAAGAATGAATACACCTCATTGAGTATGTGAACTAATACAAAACTTGTGATGTTGAGTAATGATGAGTAATGTTGGATGTGTTGGATGATGTTTTACCAAAATTTGTATCATGAACAGAGATGAGTGATCAATTACATTAAAAGTGGTTGAAGAATGCAAAGGATAGCCCTTTAGTTTCATCATTACCTACTAAGTGAAGCTAAATTATCTTATGTGTGCTAATTGATGTTTGGACTATGTGTCTAATCCCTCTGAATATGTGGCTCATGAATACAAAGGTTATCCATTTGGCTCCATCATTTTCCCATGAAATGAAGCTATGAAATGACACCAATATGAATAATTATGTCATATGAGATGTCTTATGAAGCCCATGAATGCTCTAGAAATATGAAAATGTGGCATAGATAGTCAAATGTTTATTGGAAACTAGGCTAATGTTGTCCAACTCAAAAAAGATGGAGATTAGGCTTTTTTGAAAGCCACTCCAAAACTAAAAATTTGGCTTATGTGGAATCCACTTGAGAACTTAAGAATGTGGAGGTTAGGATTACATGAAATCCAATCTAAAATGCTGCCAACCACATATAGATGGAGTAATTCATGCAATTTCTAAGAATGCCTGGGTAATGTTGAACTCAGAAAGAAAAGAAGAAAAAGGGTTATGTAATCTACCCCCAATCACTAGTGTCTAAAATATAGATTTTGATCTAAAAGTTATACCAACTACCATATCTAAAACTAGAAGTGAGAAACGATCATGCCATACATGATGCACCCTATATCTAGATTCTTTGAAAAAAATGTATTAAAAACTGTTGATTATGAAATGGTTTGATTGTGCAAAACTGTAGTTAAACCTACATTTATATATACTTCTAGAAAATATAGAATTTCTATTATTTTGATAAGAGCACCAAAATAGGATAACCTAGTGTCCACCACTATAGCCTAGCCTCAATGTTATTGTCTTTGGTTGAAATTGATCAATGTTCTAGATTTTTGACTATTTTTCTAGTCTATTTTGAGTGGTTTGATGACTAGTTACAATTATGGTTGTTTTGAAACTAGATTTTTTGACTAATAAGAGCTCTAATCTTTGTAGAAAAACCCCTATTTGTTTCCCCCTCTTATGAGGTTAGGAATGAAGACCCTACAATGACTTCCCTTAGAAGAAAGAGCTTTGTAAGTGTGTTATGCTATAAAATATATGATATAGCATTGATAATTGACAAGACATCCCAAGATATAGCATATTTTATATTGAGATAATTTTAGATCAATAGGGGTATGCCTAGATAGATGTAATAATGTAATAGTATGTGCAATGTATTGAACCAAAATTTAAAGTTTGGTTAGTTTTTAGTTTTTAGTTGTTAATTGGAGGGATAGATCATGATATCCATCATGGCATCCAAGAAGCAAGATAATGCATGATTTAGATAATGGCATTATATAAATCAAAAGAAATTAAGTAACAATCACACAAAGAAAGAACTAAAAAGAAGATAAGGGTGGCCAAGGGGCCACACAAATAAGGCACATGGGCAAATGCCACTCAAAATAGATAGTAAGCATACAAGGCATATTCACATGCCACATACAAATACAAGTAGAGCGGGCAAAGTTGGAACAAGGGATACAAACACATAGCAGATTAAAAAGCAAAGGACATTGGAAAATGTCCTAAGGTACACACATAAAAAGAAGCAAAGGACATTGGAAAATATCTTAAGGCACATAAAAGAGACAAGAAGGAAGTGGAAATGTAATCACATCAAGCTATCTTAATCAAGAAGATAAAGCATGTAAAGATTGAAATGATATAATCACATATAACTAATTAAATCAAGAGGGAAATTATGCAAGACATGTTTAGTATAAGATTAGGTATATACTAAGAGATATACAAGTGTTAGATACTAATGATATGTTGATAATGTAATCTATTTAAGCTAGTAGATAATGTACATTAGCATGATAACTTAGAGTATGGAGTGTAGGAATGACATAACCTAGATGGTGTAGTCATGTAGAAGATGCCTTGAGTGGGTATGTATATTGATATGTGTTTCAAATGTAGAAGTAAGAATTCCCCCTAAATGGGTAGAGTGAAGCAATCAAGTAGTTGGATTTCATTGCACACTCAAACAAGATCAAGTGAACCATGGTCATCTAGATAAATTGACATACAATAGCATGGAACAACAAATGTGAGTCCTATCATAGTAGTATCAATGTAAAAAATCCATGATGCATACAATCAAAATGTTTTTGTTCTTTTTGACATATCTGAATGTTTTTAGATTTTTTGAAATGTTATTTTGTTTTTGTATTTTTAATGTATTTGAGCTATGTAGAAACAATCATAAGAAATTATGTACAATCAATGTTGAGCAAAAATTATACTAATCATTAAGTCTGATGTGAGACTCCCTATCATGTTGTATTGTATCAAGGAGTGGAATCATGTGTGACCATGAATCATGATAAATATTATAAGATTATGGCTGTGAAAGATGTATATGTTATAGATGCTCCAGAATTTTTGAATTAGAAACTAATTATGGGGTCCCTTTATAACCCTAAGAAGTGGATGCAACTATATGTCTCTTAGGGACCCATCTAGAAGCAAGAGAATCTCTTTGAACATGTGCTTTATGTATAGATGCATGAGATATCAATGAGACTACCTTAGGTATGAATACTATAGCTAGAAGATATATATATATATATATATATATATATATAATCAGGAATTAGTTTAGGTGTATAAACCGTCCGTACTAGTAGTGGATTTCTCAACTATGTCTAGATTTGAACTAGAGTAGGAACTATAAATAAAGGAGAAACTAAAAATGGTGGTAAAATTGAAACTAGTAGAAAAATTAAAATTGGTGATTAAAAAGTAGATAATGGATTTGATGTGGTGAGTGGTACCTCATATGGAACTCCTCTTACTATAATAACCTAATTATCATGAATAAATTTCATGCATTTATGAACTGTAAAAGAAACTACTTTGAGTTTTTGAATCTATGGTCGACCAAGTAACATATCAAAAACTCTTACACTAGGAACTATAGTGAATGGTGTGGCCACATGTGTAGGACTAACCTCTAGAAGAAGTACTATCTCACCTAATGAACTTAAGTGCCAAGATAAATAACATTTGAATCTAATATGTCATATATCTTGTGCTTTAAACTGATGCATCTATTTGTCCTATGTCTTGGTGCCCTATGGTAGTCATAAAATCCATGCTAATAATATCCCTTTGGAATAGTATTTATTGGATCAACTTCCCAAATAGGAGGGAGAGATATGATATTACAATCCAAAAGCTTCTATAAAACCCTAACTGGAAGAACTAAAAGGTGTGAAAAAGTATGCCAAGGGGGTGGTGACAAAATTATTTGTTGAGGAGGCTTGGAAGCTGCATTGACTATAGGTTTATTCTATCCTTTAGCATCATTAAAATTAACCTTATATGGTACTTTATTATTACTCTTATTAGTTGCATCTAATGTACTAGTGTACTTTAATTTGCCTATTGAAATTAATTTGACTTCTCTTTCCTTTAATGTGTGACATAATTTAGTAAAGGAACATAATATTTTGAATAAGATTGATTCATAAAGTGATGGTAGAAGAATCTATTTGAAGAGGTCCTATAACTCTTGATCTACCTGAGGATAGTCATCTTAGCCAAGATGGTCTTATATCTAAGAAAATAATATGTGACATGTTCATTTTACTTTTGTTTCTATTGTGTAATTTGAACATATGAAACCTTGTCACCAATGTTAATATTGAAATGAGATAAGAACATGTCATCTAAAAGATTGAATGCACTAATTGATTGATTCGGTAAACTATAAAATCATTATAAAGCATAATCCTTTAGGTTCCATGGAAAGATCTTGGTAAATATCCAGTCATTTGGTAAATATTCCAAGAATGATTCATGAAAATATCTTAAATGTGTCTTTGGATCACCCTTACCATCATAAAGAGTAAGCTTGGGTTGAAAAAAACATTATGGTAAAGGTTTGGAAGTAATGCAACATGCCAATGGTGTATGCAGTAGAGAAAAAGATTCCACAACGTGCATAAGTCTAGAGACACCTTGCTTAAGATGTAGCACCTTACATTTAAGAGATTTTATATTTTTCATAAGGGTTACCACATTAGGAGACAAAGATGTACTATCTATAGCTAGTGGCATAAAGGTAGGTTGGGTTTTTATAGGGAGTTTTGAGACATAATTTCCCTTATAGTATCATTTGTAACTAGTTATTCTATGGTTTGATAAGATTCAGCTTGTTTATCCTTTTTGATTTCCATGATAGATTCTAAAATAAGAGTAATATATCAATGTTGGTCCTAGACTCTTTCTCAAAAACTTTTTAGGATCAAATCTTTGTTGATGACAACTTCATTATTAATAATAGGTAGAAGTTGATCAAGAGTTTGATGTGGTGGAGCATGAACATCGGTATTTTTATCATCATTATTTTCTCATATTGTTCTTTCTCAAAATTATCCTCATCGAAATTGGTGTAATCTAGATGTTTAGAATCTATAATAAGAACCTAAGTTGGCTCTCTATCCATGGTATATGGTTTAATTAAATGGATTTGGGTAAATTTAAGAGGGATGCTACTAAGTCTTGCACTTCATCTTGAAGGAAGAGATGTAAGGAATTTAGGTGGCATAAGGAAAACAACATGGATAATAGTAGAAAATATTAAACTAATATAATCTAAACAAGGAACTATAATATGCATAAAAAGGATATAGATCTCCCAAACATGTAAGCTAATACCCTAAGATACAAAATAGAAACTAGTACATGCAACTAGGATTTTGATAATAATATTTTTGAAAAATACTATGAAATTTTAAAATTGAAATTTAATTTTTTATTTATATATGGAAGTAAAAATTCATAAATTTATGGGAAAGTGTTTGATTTAATGGGACCTAGTAGATACAACTAGGATTTTGAGGAAAATATTTTGTTTTGAAATTACTATGAATTTTTTAAATTTTAAGTGATTTTTTTATTTTAATATGGAACAAAGAATTTAGAAAGTAATTGGAAAATTACTAGAAAATTACTAGGAGCTAGTTGATGTAGCTCGAGTTTGGAATAAAATTATTATTGAAGTTACTATTGAATTTGAGAATTTGAATCAATTTTTTAATTTAGATATGCAAGCAAAAAATTAGGAAATTATTGGATTAAATTAGAAAATTAATGGGAGCTAGTTGATACCACTAGGGTTTGAAATAAAATTATTTTAAAATTTAATACTAAATTTTAAAAATTTGGATGAATTTTTACTTTAAATATTCAAGAAAAAATTCAAAATTTTATGGGAAAATTAGGTAGGAATTTACCCTAGGGTTTCTAGGGGTTTTATGCATAATTTGAAGTAAGTTGGGTTCACCAAATGATTTATTATTTTTGGGGAAATTATTGTTTAATTATTAAATAATAAAAGGTATAATTAGGGGAAAATATATAAATAACATTCCAAATTAAAGTTACTAATTTGTGAAATTTAATTATAATTGGACCTTTTCTAAAAATAATGGTTAGAGAGAGAAAATTAAACTTATCTTATTTTGTAATGATCTGACTGAGATAGGGTCTAGAAATTTATGCATAGGCCTAGGAAACTTCACAAATAGGATCCTAAACTTCATTTCTTGATTGGATAGGAGTGATGAAATTGGACACCTTGGGATTTGGAACTATAGTCCTTCACTAGTTTTGTTGTCTTGAGGATCTAATCTTTTTGGGTTTTGTTCAACTGATCAATGTGAGCTTATAAATGAATTTTAGAGTCTTACTATCAACATATCTTATATATATGATTTTCTATGTCTATATCTTTGATGCACTTGAATAGAAACTTTTGCAAATAAGGAAAAAAAGTTAGTGTGTGTAAGATGCACTAGATGTGCTTAATACCCCATGTTGCGAACATTTCTTACATACTAATAATTTTAGGAGGGATCAAGCCATATTTAGTTCTCCCTTTAAGAGTTATTAGTGAAATAGTGAATAAAAATACAAGAAATGCAAAAATTGGGTGTGCTTGAGATAATTAGGGGCTGGTATAAGGACTTGAATTGGCTTGAAAGTGTATTGGATTGTTGTATGTAGAGAATAAAGAAGATTTCTTGAGTGGTATTTCTTGTATTCTATCTTGCTTGAGTGATATTTTCCAACCCTCTTCAAATAATCTTTGAATGGGATTTTATATGGATCTATTGGTCATGGGTTAGATTAAATTAGATTAAGTCAACACAATGAATAATAGAAATCAAGGTAAAATGGTAATTTGGGCTCAAATTATGATTAGACATGAGCACTACGAAGGGGACACCCTAATGTCTAACAATCTAGTCCAACTTTGGCACTATTGTCCTGAGAAAATGAGACTTTAAGAGATGGATTAGTCATGAAGAGAGGGTCCTCACTTCTCTAGGATCAAGTCTAAAAGGATATGAATGACTGAGAATAAGTGAAAACAAGCCTAAGATGGTTATGAGAGAAAGCAAGAGGGACATAGGTATTGGGTGTCATTAGCCACACTCAAGTTACCAATTTTTGCATTTTATATGACTACAAGTACTAAAGTAAATGATTAAATATCTATTTATCAAACTACCTCTTATACATCCAATGAGAAGATATAGATATTATTATGCATATCATAGAATGCATGGGAATCGCATAGATTCATGTTTGGCATTTTAAAAACATATACAACAAATAATTGCTAATGAGGACCCTATACAAGGTAAATTAGTCAAGCAATCCATAGTGACATAGGAACAAATTCAAAAAGTGTCAAATTTATAAATAACATAAAAGTGGTTGCTAAAGCATAAATAAAAACAAAAAAAGGATCAAAAATTAAAATTATAACAAGAAACAATACCACAAGCATAGGTAAATCATGAAAAAGATGCATATTTACCTCTTTAAAATGAGGCTCAAATTTCAAAGTAGTATGGGTTTGGTCAAAAATATCTACAATAGTTTGATTATCAAGGTCAAGGGTTGGGAAAGCATGCTCAAGGCATTACTACTCCTATTCTAGTGATTGATAATGTTTGTTACCAAAGTTTGGGATTTATTGAACATCCTAAGGCAAATCATTCATAGACATAATTTATCAAAGGAAAAGATCCATATACAACAAAATTCAACACTAGCATCCCATTAGTTCAAAATCAAGATGATAATGATGAGTGGAATAATATAGGTTATTATGATTTCTAAGGTATTGGCAATGATTTAAAATATTCTGAGTCATATTCATAGTTGTTACCTTATACTTCACAATGAGGCAAGATTCCATTGTTTGATACAGGGCACCATGATAGGGAGTCTCTTTTGAGACTCATTGATTAGTATCATTTTTATCACCTTACTTGTACATAGTTTATTTTTTCTTACTTGTACATAATTTCTTAGCTTACCTGTACATAGATTATTTCAAAATACAAAAACATTCAAATAACTCAAAAACATTTCAACTATATACATTATCCATGCTTTACATTCCTACTACCATGCTAAACTTACATTTTATTATTTTATACTATTTTTTATTAATTTATCTACACTACCATGCTTCACTTGATATTCTTTGAATATGCATAGTGACACCTATATCCTTGACATCTTCAATCTTTCCATCGAGGGGGAATCCTACTTTTACATTTGAGACATACACTGACATATATGCCCATCGGGGGCATCTTCTACATAACTACATATAGGTTATGTCATTCATACACCACACACTCTAGTTATCATGATGATGTAATTTAATTACTAGATTCTATATATTATTCTATCGACACTCACTAGTTTATAGAACTTGTGTATTTCTTAGCATCTACCTAGTATTATACTACATGTTTTGCATACTTTCATTTCTTAATTTGATTAGTTATATAAGATAGTATTTACATCATTAATATTATTTCCTTTCTTTCTTTGAGTAGATATATGTGATTATATTTCTCAGTTCCTATTTTGTTACTTGTGTGTGTCTTAGGATATTTGCCAATGTCATTTGCTTGTACTCTTGTATGTGTTTGTGGCCCTCACACCAATATTGATTGTTTGCAATTATATGTGTATATGGGCATTTGAACATGATTTGTATGCTTACTTTCCAAATTTGAGTGAAATTTGCCCATGTCCATTATTTTCTTGACCCTTTGTCCACTTTTGTGTGCTTCTTGTTTCTTGCCTTGCATGCTCGTTGCTTGTTTGCTTCTCATTTCTTGGCAATGCCATGATCCACATCATGCATTATCTTGCCTTCTTAGATGTCATGATGGAAATCATACTCCATCCCTCCTTGACAACTAAAAACCAAAAATATTTCTATTTTTAGTTTAGTATATTGTACATTCTATTACATTGTTACATTTATCTAGCCATACTGTTATTGATCTAACAATCTCCAATACAAACTATGTTAGATCTTGAGACATATTTTTGATCATCATTGCTATATCATGTATTTCATATCATAACACACTTACAATGATCTTTATTTCAAGGGTATTCATTGAAAGCTCTTCTTTATTACCCTTAAAATGGAGGCAATAAATAAGGGTTTTTTCACAAATATTAGAGCCTTTTACTAGTCAAAGATCAGCTTTTAGAACACTCAAAATAGTAATCAAAATTCAAACCAAGAAGAAAAAACTAGAAAGACTGACAAATACAAAATAGAAATAAAAAATAGTAATGGACAATAGCGTCATAATTGGAATACAATTCCAAACAACAAAGTGTCCTATTTTTAGTGCTCTTGTCCAAATAGCAAAAAATATAGATTTTCTAGAAACAGACAGAAAGGTAAGGTTAGTTAAAGTTTTATCAACTACAATATAGTTTATATTAAGCAGTCTTAGTAAATTTTTACTTAGAGTATCCATATATATGGAGCATTATACGTGGCATGATGGCTATCACTTTTAGTTTTAAATTGGGTAGTTGGTACAACTTTCTCATCAGAATCTATGTTATAAACACAAATAATTAGGGGTAATATGCATGACATATTTGTCTTATTTTATTTCTAGTTCATTGTATTACCAGGTATTCTTAGTATTTACATGCCTTATTCCATTTACACATGGTTGGAATCATTTTGGAGTGGCTTTCATATAAGCCTAATTCTCAATTTCAGAGTGGAATTCATATCATCCTAATCTCTACCTTTTAGAGTGGCTTTCATATAAACCTAGTTCTCAGTTTCATAGTGTCTTTCATACAAGCTTGATCTTTAACTTTTGGAGTGGCCAACATTGGCCTAGTTCTTAGTACACATTTGGCTATTCATATCACATTATCAGATTACAAAGCATTCATTTAGTGGGAAATAATGGATTTAAAGGGCTATCCTTTATATTATTTAACCACCCTTAGGGAATTGAGTACTCATTTTCATTCGTTATATTACTTTTGGTACAACACATACCCAACATTACTCAAAATAACTCAATATCAAAATGGGTTTTGTATTGGTTTGTGTACCCAATGAGGTGTATTTATTCCTTTCTCTTCTTCTCTCTCTCTCTTACCTAGATTTTGTACATTCTTATTTTATACATAACATATCTAGTAAGAATAGATCTACTCCTTATTTTTTCTTGTAGATGTACACTTCATATTGTGCTCTCTATGCACACTCAACATCACACATGTTTATGGGCTTCACCCTTGTAGGTATGCTCAAGTACATTTATATTTTTATTTTATCCTAGTATTTCACTTTTATATATCACTAGAATAAAGAGAGGGAAATGTAGTTATATAAAATGTCCAAATTGGTATTTTGAGTGTGGCTTATCACACCCTATCTCTATGTCCTTCTTACATACTCTTGTGACCCTTCTAGATACCTTGTTTCTCATTACCAATCATCCAGAGACTTTTAAATGATCATTACACCTTAGCCAAGCTTATTTTCCATGTCAATCCTATCTCCTTAGGTCTTAAGCCTATACGACATGAGTTCCATACTTGGACTATAGTGTCAAAACCTAGGATGTCCCATTTTTAGAAATCTAATCCCTTTAAAATTTGAGCCTCAATAGTCATTTTCATCCAATTCCTATCCTTCATTATGTCAGCCTACCATGAACACATCTAATCCATGACCAATGGTTCTCTATAAAAGCCTATCTAAAGCTCATTTATAAAGAGAGGTGACAAATCTTACAAAGAAAGAAAAGATACAAATAAGGCATTACAGAAAAATTCCCTATTCTTTGTATATAGTCACCCAACATACCTAAAAACACAATCAAACCATCATACTAGTCCTTATCCACCTCGATCACTCTCAATTTGGCATTATTACATCCACATCACATTATTTCATAAAGCAAATTAGGTGGGAGAACTACATATGGTTTTATCCCACTTTAGATTATTGGTATGTAGGTAGTGTGCCAACATAAGGAGTGTGGATTATACATTCAGTACATCTTACACACTAACCCCCCTTTCTTCAAGTGGTTTAAATTGTTTTATTAAGCATGATGGAGGGTTAGGGTTTGAATATTAAATCAACTCTATAGTGAGTGTTTTCAACAATCAACACTGAAGGTTTCATAGTCAAAATCACATAAGAATAATGCAAGAACCCAAAAAGTTTCAAGTCTTTATGACCAATTTGGATAATAGTGACAAGAGTGGACAACAATGCCAGACCCTAAAGTGTCATGTTTTTTATGTTCTTATCCTTTCACCAAATGAAATCCATATTCAAATTCATGACATTGTCCCAGTCTTGCACAACTAGTTATAGCCTTTGTATCATCTATCTTAGTCTAGTTTCAATCTAAATTATATTTCTCCTTATTTATTGATATTTTTAGAAAGGTAAAGAAGAGAAATAAATTATACAAATTATGATTATATTTATTGAAATATTTTTTACTAATTTATTAATCTAGACCCTTAACTAAAATAGGAATAAAAACCCATTATTCCAAAAAAAATTAAATCATTAGCCAATTTAAAATAACACTTTCATAAAAATTTAAATTGCATTATTAATCAAAATTGACTTTACATAACATAATCATAAATCAAATGTTTAATTGAAACCATCTACTAAATCAAAAAATATAAATAATCAATAGATTGATTACTCCCAATAGGTCAATATAATCATGAATAAAAACTATTTAAAATTATCATTTACATAATTAATTTAATAATCTAACATGATTTATTAACCCTAGGTTAGATAATCATAACTTAAAAATTCATAAAAAATCAATTCAATAGAATAAAAATAAATTAAACTTAAACCCCTAAAATTATTTTGAACCTGTATGGGAACTCCCTAAGGCATTTTTCCCTAAAAAAATCCATGATTTGAAACAACCATCAGGTCTTTCCTTTCCTTTTTATTTTCCTTTACTATATTTACTTAACCCAACTGTACCCATTTACAATTTCTAAAAATAACAACTAAAAATCAAACCCTAGTTACATTGTAACATAGTTGATCCATATGGGTATTTTAAAACAAATAACTAATGTAATCATAATAATTTTGAACCTTCAAAAATAAACCAACAATCACTTAAATTGTAAGAATTTTTAATTTGAAATGCAACCATGAAAGTAAACAACACACAATCACTATAATTCATAAGGCTTTTTGTTTTAAATGTGGTCATCAAAATATATGCAACCATCATAAAATAACATAATCGAACCAAATAAAAATGAATCCATCATTAAATAAACATGACATATCCACACTATTAAAGGTTGTATGGCTTCAATCAAAAACCCAAGTAAGTCTTTGACTCAAAACCAAATCAAACCAAACATAAAAATAAAAAAATTAGTTATAGTCTTTTTAAGAAAATCATTACATAATCAAACATAAAACCCAAATTTTTTTTAAAAATATGAGTTCTTAATTAACATAAAAACCCATTTTCTTCACAATATCAAATCAACACATAGTCAATTATGTAGTCCAAACCAACAATAACTGTTATATAACTGATGACCTTATTGTAGGTTTTCCACATAAAACATAATGATAACACCCACATGTAGCCATTATAATAACATAAAGCATATGTCATCCATAGACTAAAAAACACCACAAGTGATCAACTAATCCCTGACACAAACAAATATCATGGACACTATTAAGGTTTTACCTAAACTCTAAAATGATAATGATTTAAGCTTTCAACTAAATCCCTATATCAAGCCATTGACTATATTTTATAGAGATAAAACAAAATTCATAACATTAATTACTTCATTGAAGAAAGTTAAACATATAAGTTTTATATGCTTTCAACCTCCAAACACAAATATTTTTTATATATTTTCACAAAACAAATACCTATTAAACACAAAAAAATCTTAGATAACTTTCCATAATCCCTACATGGTTACCAAGTTAAATGTTTGTGCTATAGTTCTCATTCCCATAATTCTTAGTGCAGAACTGATTCACATTCCCCTTGGCCCCATGTCAAATATTTAAATATATATTATATAATATTTCAAAAACTCCAAGAATAAATTCAAAAATTAACACATTAAACACTAAAAATCATCTGAAGTCTCTTGGCCACCTTCGGATTTTAAGGCAAGCCAATGCCACAACCACTAAGTCATTGGCTTAAATAGTTACCCACCAATATAATTACCTTTACCCTCATATGGGTCAATAACCTATCCTAAGTCCCCACTCAAAAAAATATCTAACCAATGTAAAAAACAAACTAATATACCAAGCAAGGTCCATCAACATGATAAACAACATGACCAAATCAATACCATGCACCATTTTAAGTTGTTTCAATCACAAGTTAAAATTGTATAAGGTAATTTTTATAACTATATAAGTCACATTTTCAAATACCAATGAAATTGTTAACAAACATCAAAAGTAAATTAAAACATGCAAAAAATGATGCAAGTGGGAGCCATAATCAACCTGTACAGTTGAAGTTCACAAGTAATGAGTTCAAGAAAAATACATAACATCAAAACTGATGGAAATGATAAAATAAATCAAATGAGAATAGTCATAAAACAATTAGACTCAAACAATTATATTATTGAAAATGATAATATGGAATAAGAAATATTTTCACCAAGTAAAGACTAACTCAAATTAACAATGAAAGAAAATGATTATAAAATGATAACATAAAATAGTCAAAAACATAATGAGTAAATTGGTAAGCTCTAATTTTAAGTTTACTTTCATTTTTTCCTTTATCCATTGTTTCTCCATGTTTCCCCATTACTCAGTTTCAATCACAACCTAACTCATGTACACGTTGCTACAATTAACCAATAGATTATCAGTAGCATCTACACATCTAAGTATAAAAAATGAAATATCAACATGTAAATAATATATCAAACTAAATAATGAACCAATGCACATTAATAGATCATATAAAATTCTATAAAGAAATGTACTCCCTAATTATCTCAACTATTATAATGAAAATGTATCAATGTAGATCACTAACTGTAATACCACAATAAAATAACAAATATGTCTCAAATAGTTTACAACTAGACAATATTAGCATAATGAATTAAATGTTAGTAATTTAGGATCATGAGATCCTCCCACACTTGGAAGAGAGTCATCCCAACAATATAAATAAACCAAGATAGTGTTTCTTGAAAATATTCTCATCTTCCTACATAGAACTTATTTTTTATAGAGGATCCCACCAAACTAATTGTTAAAACCCCACTGGGTTTAAATCAAAAATGGTTTTTTTAAAAAAAAATTTACTTTATAATCCAACCTAGATTGTTCTTATTGAAGATAATACAATTGATATTTAACTAAGTTAATCTTATATAGTAAGCTAATTATTACTCATTTATATAATGATCAAATCAACATATTCAACATAATTACAAATTCAATCCATCATAAAAGAATATCTATTGAATGATAACATAGCCAATTTATGAAAGATTTTACAAAAATAGAAAATTATTACATCAAAATGAATATAAAAAAATACATTGTTCCATAGTACTAATAAGTATCTACAATCTCATCATATGTATCTAAAATTTAGTCATGACTAAAATTTTCTATCATTTGATTAATGTAGGAGAGGGAGAGAATCATTGGATTAATTTTTCACACCAACCAAAGACCATAAATCCCCTGGACAATTACCCAACTAGGGAATTCTCTCATTTATGAATGAGTAGATGATAATGGTGTAGGTATCAATAATTAAAATAGATTCCATGTGTTGTAAGATTTTAACTACATGCATCATATCATAAATAATTCCATTCTAACATGACATTGTGCATACATGCATAATAATCAAATAGGTGAAATGATAATGTTTAGCTATAAACATTATTTTGGCCAAAGTTTTCATATATTTTAATGATATTATAAATGAATTATATAAACACACACACTCAATCAGATTTTATCTAATCGATGTATTAATGACTCTAATCATATTCATGAGATCCTTCTCACAATAAGATTACTTAGTGTCATTAACACCATATTTACTAAATAATTCATATACAAGATTTTCATAGATTTCTCATATAGATATAGTATTAATTCCACAATAATCAAATTCAAATAACAACTTCAAATAATTGTATGAAATAGAATAACAACTTAAAATCTTCTATCACACTTTCAAAATTCCCACACAACCCAAAGTCTATTATCCAATAACTAAATATTACATTTTTTTTTCTAAAAATATTCATAATATTTAAGAATTTATCAATTCCATACAAACATCCCTTGTTCAAAATTATTATAATTAAATAATAAAATTCAATAATTTCACAATAAATCTTAAGCTAATCAATAAATAATAAATACAACATTTATTTTTTCTAATCAAAAATTAATCATTTTCCTCATAATTAATCACTAAATCAACATATTATAAATTAATAATATACATATCAGTTTGCATATGAATACATTCATTCAATATAAACAAATATCTACTTTCATAACAATTTTTCTGCATACATACATATACATTTATTAGGTATGTCTTCTTATATTTATATATATTTAAAACCCTTATCCACTAATTTCCCAATGGCATAACATATAGATATAAATGGTCACTCACTCACACACACACACACACACACACACACACACACACACACACACACACACACACACACACACACACACACACACACACCTATTTTTAAGTGTTAACACTTAAAAATTATATGCATAGGTATGTGTGTGTGTGTTTATGAACTATTCATAGATAATATTATATTACCTTTATGTATAATTCATAATTACATATATACATATTTATCTATGTTTCAAGTTTTTTTATCATAACATAAGATCCCAACTTAAGGAACATAAAATCAAATTAAAACTAAAAAATTAATCAAGTTAACACCATACAACACTTAAACATTAATGAAATGCATTTGATTTAACCTTTTAGGGTCTTACACATGTAATTCCTATGTTTGGTTAAGGGGCTAAGATGCCTAAATAAATTAAATAAATATGCAATAATTAAGTACTAATTTGTTATCATCTTTGACTTTTTTTGAATTTTTAATAATATTAATAAACAGGGATAAATAGAGACTTAGTTGAAAACTATCATAAATGTTCTATGTTTTAAAAGTTGAGATTTGGATAGTAATCTATGTCATCAACAAGATTATGGTATTCATCACTAGACAATAGTGCATAATTTGGACACTAGCTCCATCCATGTGTAGTGTCTTCAATGTGGTACTAATGTCCAATTTGTGATATTGTTTATATTTTTGGGGAACACCTGCATGTATGTTTGTATGTTTTACTCCTACATGATTAAAACCTATAGATCTATATTATACCTCAGAAACTAGTTTTGATGTGAAAACTCTAATTTCCTTACAATTATGACATAAGTAATAATTTATTGTGTGTACATAGGATGGACTAGATATCCTTAACAACCCTTTATGTAGAGATTTTCTTACTTACTAATACTTCGAGGAGGGATCATGATCAATGTAGTTTTCCCACATAGTGTTTGATGTATGTGCAGGTGAATCCTAGAATGAGAGTGGACTTAGATTCCTTGAATTTTATTGAGATTTGAAATGCTTAAAAACTAGAATTAAGACTATTTTTTATGGTGATATGTAGAAAATAGGGAAAAATAGGAATCTCATACCTTAATTTTACACAACTTTGTCTTTGGTTTCAATAGATTTTGTATCTATTTCCCATATAGTGAATAGAGGTCGATTAGAATTATATTTATAGGGTTTCATTACTTGTGTAGATAGTACAATTATCTTAGGCCAACCTTAGGAGGGGCACGCATTTGAAAAACTATCCATTAGGAAGATCTGGGGCTAAGGATAGGAGAGCCCAATTGGGGACACTTGTGCCATGTAGTCTTAGTATCATAAATGTGGTGCTAATTTCCTTTTGGTAGACTACTAAGAAATTTGGATTGGGATTTAGAATGATAGTTCTTAGACCATGTCTTGACTAGCTGTAGGTGAATGTGGTATGTTAAATGACTAGAAATGTAAGTTTAATGCTCAAGGATAAGTCTACAATGATCCTAAGGATAGGTTAACTCAAACAATACTCTTAACATCAAATTACCACTTTTAGGTAATTATATTTCCCTCCCCCCATTATAATAGTAATACAATAAAGTAAAATGACTAGCATAAAGGAAAAAAGGAGTGTACCTAGACTTACCTTAAAAGTGAAGCCTGTGTAGTTGAGTTTGAGTATGTGAATCTAGGTTTTTGTATGTGAAACATGATCCAAAGTAATGTCCTACAATGAAAAATGAAAAAATTAGTCCTTACTTAAGAAATAATCAAAATCAAATGACTATGTTGAAATGAAATAATTGAGTAAAGTTAAGTAAAGAGAGAGGAAAGGAATGAATACACTTCATTGGGTATGCAAACCAATGTATAAACCTAATGAAAACCTATGTGTTTGAATGTACATCGTGATCATATAATTTAATATATTAAACTAATATGATGGATTACTCAATCCTCATATGGATGGTTGAATAACTCAATCTAGTTTAGACTCCATCATTACCCACCCCTACTTGGTAGACCCTGATCTTTGTGAATAACATGAATAAGACTGTAAATGTGTCTAACCCTCTCATGTAGGTTTCTCAATAACTTAAGTAGGTCATGAATCGATCATTTTACCTTTTTTTAAGTAGATGAATATATAACTATACTATGTAAAGTGATGAATGTATCTAACTGAGTGATCTAACTATGTATTCAACTCCATGGCTAGTAGGGTATAGTAGGTGGCTCTAGACCATTTGATAATGCCAACCATTGTAGAAGGAATAAGGCATAAATATGATGATAACTTGGAATGTGATAGCAAGTCTATATAGTTTAGAGAATGAAATGGAGTTTTCCATTTCATCTAATCAACCTATCTAAAGTTGATTATATGAAAACTAATTTGCCATGGACATGTCCCCAATCTGGTATCTAAATATATTGAATGTAAGTCAAGTATGTAATATCTAAACCTATTAACTGATATGAATGTATGAGTGATCATGTTGCATATGATGCCCCTAAATCTAAACAACTAGTATAAATCTGAGCTGAAATGAATATATTTGAGCTAAATTTGAACATAACTATCAAACCTATGACTTTATCTATGTACATACATATTATACTTGGTGTATTGGTTTAAACAATATAGATTATATTGAAGCTAGGGATACTAGATAGTAGCACCCTGTAGGGGATAGTATCACCCTATGGTATTAGTGTCCCAATTTAGGCACTATAGACTACCTAGTATAATATATTTGTGATTTGAACTAACTATTGAGTCTCTATTATGTTTTGTGTCTTCCCCAAGTTTGATATCTAAAACTAAGTTTGTGTGTTGAAATGTATCTGAAAAAGGATTGTAAGAACCTGATCTTTGTCATAACTCCTATAAATTCCCCATCTTTTGAGGGTAGTTATGAAATCTATGGAATAATTTCCCTCTAAATACGTATCTCTAAAAAATGTGTTAGCTAGAGCATGTGCATGATATTCCAATATAATGTAAAACATACCATCAAAATGTAATTTTATCTAAGCATAAGTATGAAATATAAGATGTATATTATAATCTAACCTTACACAAGGATGTTAATATAGACGCAAGTAATGTATAACAATAATAAGTCTAAGTAATTACCTAGGGGGATGGGGTATGATGTCCATGACGTGTGTGTGTGTGTGTGTGTGTGTGTGTGTGTGTGCACGCGCGTGTGTAACAATAAAATGCAAGTATCACAGTGTATAAGCATACAAGGAAGCAAACATAGAAACACATGAGGTAGAAAAAAGGTATGCCAAGGGGACACAATATAAGATACATGGTCACATGTCACAAAATTTGAGAATCAATACATACAAGGACATGTTCAAATGTTGACATACATAAATAATAAATCATTTGGCATAGATCTACATAGAATGACATGATCAAATGCCCATATATAGAAACATGAAATAACACACACAAGTGACATGGGTACATGTCCAAAAAATATAAATAAATAAGTGGAATTTAATACAAAGAACAATGGTATATTCAAATGCCCTTAGAATGGAAGAAACATACGAAACACAATCAAGTCAATATAGGAACTAGAAGTAAAATCATGTATAACTATGTAATACACATCTATGTAAATGCTAAGATGCATATATACTGAGGATAACTAGTGATAGTCAACGAAAATATGACTAATGAATAATAATAATCAATATCAACATCAGTCAATGCATAATTGTAATGTATAGTATGTAAATATGAAACCTAGTAATAGTAACTATGTAGAATATGCCTCCAAGTGGGAAGATGTGGCAATGTATAAATTTAGATCAGTGTAAATGCCTCTAATGGGTAAATGATAGATGGTATGAATTGGTGTAGTGGACCAAATTCCTATATGGAATTTACAAGAACTCAATAATAACAAGTGAAACATATGTGTATGATAAATGGTACTATACTATGACAACTAATAATATGCAATATTTGGTAAGTAGTAGAAATGTAAACATAACAATGCATACAATCTATAAAAATTTACAGTTTTGAAATATTTGAATGTTTTTGTATTTTGAAATATTATATTTTTTTTGTGTTCTCTAAATATAAACTATTTATGATCATATTAAAATAAACTATGTACAAGGAGTGAGAGAGAAAGAAAGTAAATACTAGAAATGTAAATGAAACAAAATACAAGCAAAGTGTAATGTTTCTATGGACCCAACATCACATCCATGGGATGTGGATAATCAAATGGTGAATATAGTGGAAGATCATTTACTGTTAGATATTGAGCCTATCCAAACCCAAAAAAATCATCACCATCACAATAGTAATACTAATTTTTATGTATTAGTGGAGAATTATCCTTGGCATGAGTCTAGAGTCTGTGCATCCAAATGGCATGATGCTCAACTATGTAAGATGCCTCTCATGTGATCCCAAGGTAAACCACATTATATCATGGAATATTTATGTGAAATCTATGGTTATTATCAATGTCATCATGTAAAATAAAAATCATGTGTCCTTCATAAGTGAATATCAAGCATCCATCTAACTGATCAATTATAACATCCATCACCTATAACCATATACTACCAAGTGTAGCCTGTATGTGAGTTTCGCTACTCAAAATTAAGAATAATGTAATGGCCACCTTGGGGACACATGCAATTGGTATTTTAATACATACAATGGAGTCATGAAAGTGTATACCATGATTTAGCTCACTCTCATGATAACTAATGTGGTGTAAAAATACCAAACTACAAGTATTATGATTAGAGTTATCAACTATAGCCACATGTGGAAGATATTTATCAACTATAAATAATTTTATAGTCAATGTATCATGTTATGAATATCTATGTCAATGATGATTTTATCATAGTACTCATAACTATGTAGTAGCCTGTATCACTAGTAGTGGTGGTGCTTATGGAGGTGGAGGTTGTATAATCTAAACAGTGCCCTTAGCCTTATATTTATTAAGGTTATGTTTTAGTGCTAAACACATGTTTGTATCATGTCTTATTAGTCTATAAAAGTGACAAAAAATGTTACCCTTCATGTGTTGACAATCTACTAGTTGATTTATATCAAACTATGGGTAATAACATCATTCCTCTATTAATTAATAATTTTAATATCTAGTGTGGTCTGTCTTATGAGGTCCCTACCTAAATCTATATGACTAAATTATTATCCATAGATGTGACCATATGTACTAAAGGGATCAAGGAATATGTTACTGACTATGGTTGAGTATGGGATCTTATAGCTATATAATCCTAATAAAGTGATGCTAATGGTGTAGGGTGAGGTATAAGTGCCTTACAATTATCATTGTATTCCCTTTGTCCCACTTGTGTAAAGATCAATCCATATAAATAATCATTGATGACTATAGTTGGTTGATCATACTTTGTAGTGACCTTTGAATCTATGTTATAATTATGAATGTAAGTCTCCTCTAAATTGACAATTAGTATTAGCTAGGTTGTGATATTATCATCATATACCATATATGAGGATGCATGTATGATGAGATCTTATTCATCTATGATCGATGAAGGTACATATGCTTAGAGAGGCTGGTCCTCTATCATTGGGGAAGGTATTTTTGCTCAGAGAAGCTAGTCCTCTATCATCAGTGAAGGTATATGTGTTATAAGATGATTTTAAGGTGGTGTATGAATAATATTACTATAATTACCAAAATCATAGGTATGCATCTACTCAATAATAATATAGTGAGGTGGGGTTTTAATGAGAACATAAGGTGTCCCGTCAAATGATTTACTTGGTATAAGAGGCTCAATTAGTTAGCAATATCAAAATGGTTGATTATCTTCTAGATAGGTGCAAAGGTACCCATGATGTAAAAATTTAACACATCTATGAAGAGTGGAAGGTACATCCTCCATATCATGTATCTAGTTTTTATTAAGTAGTAAATTACAATCTAAATGGTTCATCATGACCTAAAAGTGTGTAGATAACATCTTTTGTCCCATTATAATATCTAATGTGATTGATCCTGATGTCTATCAAATAATATCCTTAAACCCTTAGATTTTCTTGTATGTTTTTTGAATATATGCTATATTAACCCCCATGGTTAACAAAAAATTGAGGTTACATATATTGAGTCCTGACCAATGTTGATGAGAAATCATTTAATAGTTGTGTTATTGATTTGAGATTGAATAAAGAGTTACAAGTTTTTTATCAATAACTAATTTTGAAGGTAAATCCTCATTGTAAAAAGATATCACATCCTCCACATATTTTATAGTGTTCATGATAGATGAAAAATAGGATGGATCAGTATCATGAGGCACAAATGTGTGATTAAGTGTTTGAAATATAACATCTTTAAATATTGTTACTTTTTTAAGTAATTATAAGATATATATTTTAGCTAGTATATTCTTGAATTGATTCACAATATCAAACTCTCTTTACTAATATTTGGATGCTATTATAGTGTGTTGGTGATGAAGAGGGATGGCAGGGTTATGCACCTTATTTTGGCTAGTGATAACTCACACTACAATATCTACTATTTACCTAGGCAAGTAGTATAGGTGGTATGGGAGCAAAGATAATCAATTGGTTTAGGTGGAGGTAGAACAAAAAGAGTCCTCTAAGCCCTCTATAATCTAGTAGTAACTATAGGTAGCTCAAAATGACCCATAAATAAATGATCCATAGGAAAATGGGATCACATGATAGAGGATTGATATTTGAAATAATCTTAGCTCAAAATCCAAGATAGGAGTAACATACACGTGTACCTTTATAAAAATAGCTAGCAATAAATATGTAAAGCAATGTGAAAATATTTATACCATGAAATAAAATATGGATTCTATAATGATAATCATCATAAAAAGTTATAAATTGAGACTTAGTGACAATTTGAAATGTGAACCCTAGGATTGCCTAGGGTTAGGGTTTTGTAAACTTAGTGTTTATTTGCAATAATTTAAATTAGATGTGAAATAAACTAAAAAATTAATATAAAATTATTGATTATAATTTAGCTAGGTTATCTCAATAACATTAAAAAATTAGAAGTATTCATCCTTAGATTTATCGCATAAAAATAAGAATTAATAAAAGCTAGGTTTTGATGTAATATTAGATGTAAGATGGGCTCACAAAATGATTTAACCTTTTAGAGTTTTATACGTGTAATTATTATGTTTGGTTAAGGGGATGAGATACTTAAATTAGTTAAATAAATATGAAATAATTAAGTACTAATTTATTATTACCTTTGACTTTGTTTGACTTTTTAATAATAGTAATAAATAGGGATAAATAGAGATTTAACTAAAAACTAACTATCATTAATGACATGGGTTATAAAATTTAAGATATGGATAATAGTCTATGTCATCAACATGATTATGGTATTCATCTATTCACTAGATGGTAGCACTTAGTTTGGATAGCAGTGCCATCAGTGTGTAGTGTCTTCAATGTGGTGCTAATGCCCCATTTTTTGGATTATTCCTATTTTTGGGGAGTATTTATTCCTATGTTTGTATGATATGTTCCCATGTGACTAAAACCTCTAGATTTGTATTACACATTGAAAACTTGATTTGATGTGCAAACACTAATCTCTTTGAAAGTATGGCATAAATAATAATATTGTGTGTGTTAGTAGGATGGACTAGACATCCTCAACAACATGTGTAGAGAGTTGACTAAATACTAATGATACAAAGAGGGATCAAGTATGATTTATTTCTCTAAACTAGTGCTCATTTCATGTGAAATTGAATGCTAGAATGAGAGTGGCCTTAAATTTATTGAATGTGCTTGAGTTTTGAAATGCTTGAAAACTAGACTTAGGGTTGTTCTAAATGGTAGTATGGATAATCTAAGGTAGAATAGGAATAAAATACCTTAATTTTTCACAAATTTATATTTATTTTCAATAACAATTGCATCTATTTCCCATCTAGTGAGTAGAGGTGGATTATACTTATATTTATAGGGTTTTGTTACTTATGTAGATAATAAAATGAGCTTAGGTCAACCTAAGGAGGGGTACACATTCAACAACAATCTTCTAGGAAGATATGGGGCTAAGGATAGTAATACCTAGTTTAAAACACTAGTTCCATGTGGTTGTAGTGTCCCAAACGTGGTACTAAAGTCCTTTTGGTAGACTATTAAGAAAATTGGATTAGAATTTGGGATGATTGTTCTAGGACTGTGTCTTAATTGGTTGTAGGTGATTATGGTCTATTAGATGATTTGAAATGTAAGTCTAATGCTTGAGGATATCTCTATGGCTATCTTAGGGATATGTTAACTGAAATAACACTCTTATTATCCAATTGCCACTTTTATGTGATTACAACATTAAAAGACAAACATAAAATATTAAATATTCAGTTACGTATTGTATGGTACATTAACTTAATCATATCATACAACACAAGTTTAAACCCTAAATTAAACATCCCTAACCCAAAATAGTTCAAATTTAACCATTTTACAAATGTTTAAAACTCAGTCTAAATCATATATGTAACACAATCTAACAAACATATATCAATCATTCATCTAACTATATTACACATAATAGATTAACATAAGTAAACAACCCATCTAATAATTTATATCCCTATATGCATACTTTTCAGTGTATATACTATAAATATGATGTATCTTATAGTAAGTTTTATACTTTTATGCCAATATATTTAATAGTTATTCAAACTCAACATAAAATCATCACATTTACTCAGCTATAACAATTATTTTTAAAGAACTTATCACTATCAATAATAAACTAGTCATTTTATACAACCACCTATGGATTACATTGACTTAGCCATATTATGTTTATCAAACCCATGAATATAACACTCATTTAAATCTAATACAAAATAATCTTAATCCTATGACATTGTAATCAACAATATTAACTCACAATCAATACATAGTCAATTAAACACAATTAACACAATCTTTTGGTTACATAGTTGACACAACCATTTATACATAGTTTACTCATAGTTAGTTATACACAATCAACTCTATCTCCTATGCCAATTAAGATACTAACTCCTATTCATCCCATAAAAACATCATACAAGGATGTTGGAAAAATATTAACACATGACTGTTACTAATTAAAAAGGAATGAAACACAACTAATTCATATCCAACAAAAACCTAGGTTTCATATTATAAAACAATATCCCATGTCATATAACGAAATGTATACACAACCATTTTAATAAGTATAAATGAAGTACAAATAACACAATCATATTATTGACCATCAAAAATCTTATTTTGAACCCCCTATTCAAACAATGTCTCTAAGTTATTTACTAGCACTCGATCTCTTTGACACATATAAAATAACACAACCATGTGAATGAAACACACAACATAACACACATAGTCATGTAAATGAAACTAGACAAGGATTTATTTCCAATAGTTACCTTATCCTTTTATACCCATGTTATACAAATGAATCATTTATTTAATTTTGTGGAGGGATTCGTCTTCCCATAGTATTGAATCTTTGATTCAACCATGGGTTTATTACTTGAAACAACCATTTTTTATAAACCCCAAAAGAATTTCATCAATAGATTGTATAACATCAATACCAAATTTTAGAGTGAATTAAGAAAAAATCCTAATTCTTAGGGCCTTTGAAGTAGTCTTTTTCCTTTAACACACCATTAAAAGTTACCTTTTTTCCTTTTTGTTCTTATTTGTCAACCTTGACCTCTATGCATTTTGAAAACTCCAATATTCCTTTATTATTTTCATACTCATATGGATGCCATTTAAAAATCCCTAATTTCATGGTGAAACATTTTTCCTTGTAATTTATCCAAGAATGACTCACCATAACACTATAAATTACTGGCATGCTTGTAATAACTCACAGCTTAAGTGCTACACAACACAGTCACCCTTATATCTCCTCCAACTTGCATTCAAAACCTATCCATCCTGAGTTTTACATGGTTAAAAAAACAAAACAACCAAATGATCACTCCCAAATTAGGGTTCATATTGTAATATGTTAATAAACATAATTATTATGTCTAATAAAAACTTAAATGTGTAGATCAAACTTTAAACATTAAATAATCAAATATTCATACCTAGTTAATCCTCAAATATTAAAAAATATGCCACCCTAGGTACTACCTTAATTACTTCCACTTAGGTCTATGTTAGATAAAGTTTAATAATATTATTTTCATATATGATAAAAAAATTTCATTTATTTATTTACCGTGTGTGTGTGTGTGTGTGTGTGTGTGTGTGTGTGTGTGTGTGTGTGTGTGTGTGTGTGTGTGTTCTAATGATACTTTTATGTTGAATTCTTGTAGGTACACATATGTAAGGGTTTATTTAGACAATAATAAATAAATTTACTAAAGAATGTATAAAACTATCATACTATATAATGGAAAGAACATCATAATCATAAATAATAGTAGAAACTAAAACTAATACTAAAACTAACATTTAAACATAGAGCTAAACCAAATCAACATGATCAATAATAAATTAATCAAACACAACTAAAATTAAAACAATTCTACATTTATTTGTACTACATGGTGTGTGCATGGTTCCTTGTCAAATATTTACACTTCCAACATATTTATCTTGAATACCTTCCTTGATGATACTCTCCCTCCATATTTATCTAGAGTGTGGAATTTTGCCTTCATCCACATCACAAATTCAAATGATAATTAGACAATATCAATTATAATCAATAAAAATGTTACTAAAGCATAATAATATTAAATGATCAGAATCCACATGCATACGAAACTCATGTATAGCTAGTAAATTGAGTAATGAGTAATACACAAATAATCATTATATGTCTATCCATACATCAAAATAATGAAAGTAGTTTACTAAAACAATAATTGAACAACATTAATCTCATTAATATTTGTTTAATAATCAAATCAAGTTTATTGAGGAAACCAAGATGTAACATCCTTTCCACCAAAAATTAGTCATTATTCTAATGACACTTATTTCAAACCAAAGTTCTTAAATCAAATAACACATAGTAGTGAATCAAATAATATCTTAAATGCTATAAATAAATAAATGTTGAAACAACCTATAAAACTCATCATAGTCTGCCCAAATGTCACTATCCTTAGAATATTGGTCCCATTGGACCATGCACTATGACACTTTCATGTTACACAAACTAATTTTGTGAGTGTCAAATCTTATGACCAGTTTTACTATGACCACCCTAGGATCTAGAACCTATAAATAATTCTAATACAATATATTAGAAGGATGAGCTATATAATTTTTAGGATATGTCACATGAAAAACATTATTTAAGAGAGATAGAGCTTGTGGCAATTCATTCCTATATGTAACAAGATTGATCAATTCCAAGACCTTAAAGGGTCCCACATATCTTGGTGAAAGATTCACTAATTTACAAAAATTAATTGAGATATTATGAGGCTTAACCCTAAAAAATACTTTATCACAAACATAAAACTATCTTTCTATCATTTTTGGATCAACATATGTTTTTTGTCTATCATTGGATTCATCCAAATTTTGTCTAATTAACTTGATCTTTCTATTTATATATAAGCATTTTAGGATCAAAGACTAACCTATCTTCAATCTTATCGCAACTAATTGGTGTTCAACACCTCCTTCCATATAATGCTTCAAATGGATACATATTTAAAGCTGATTAGTAATATTTATGATGAGAAAACTCTATAAATGGAATATACTCTTATCACTTGTATTTTTGATCCATGTAATATATTCAAAGAATAACTTATAGAACTTTATTTACTCTCTCTATTTATCCATCCATTTTCAGATGATATGCATTATTAAAATTCAACTGTGTGCCCCATGCTTAATTTAGAGTCAACCAAAACCTAGATACCATCCTTAGATCTTGATCATAAGTGATATTCTCTATAAAACCATGCAACCAATACACCTCTTTCATAACAATGCTTGCAAACGTTGGTGCATCAACATTTAAAGTACCTGGTATGAAGTGAACTACCTTGGTTAGTTTTTAAACTAATACTAAGGTCATGTCATGATAGTTACATGATAATGACAAACCTTGGACAAATTCCATACTATTTACCTTCCACTTCTATTATGGTATATCATGAGGATACAAAAATTCTACCATATGCACATGTTCAACCTTCACACACTGACACTCTAAACAATAAGACACAAGTTTTATTGCATCCCTTTTTATTCCTTTCCATAAATAATTTATTTTAGCTCAACCATGAAGTTAGTGACTCTAGAGTGACCTAAATAAGGGGCATTTTGTAATTATTTTAGCACCATCATCCTCAAATTCTCTCTATTAGGTACATACATTCTACCATTATACCTCAAAATACCATCATTATCTTATTTGAATCCTTCAAACTTAAGGTTATAAGAATCCTTTGACAAATATTTCTTAACTTTCTCATAGAATTCATCTCTAGGGGATAATTTAACAACTTGATCGTGAAAGGTAATCTTGATGGTATCCAATGTTGTTATATACCTTCTACAACATAGGGTGACAAAAAATATATTTTTGTTGCCCTTGATGTAGCTAATATCAAAATCATAGCTGGATAAAAACTCTAACCAATGTCTCTAATGAGCATTCATGTTTGGTTGGGTGAAGATATATTTGATCCCCAAGTTTTTATTCTTGAGATTGAATGGTTTCCACAATAGATAATGCCTCAAAAATTGTAAAGTATACATTATTTCAGCAAGTTACAGATAATGTGATGCATAATTCACCTCATATGGTCTAATCTTCCTAGCCTCATATGCTACAACTAAACCATCTTTCTTAAGAAATCCTCTAAGACCATCCCCAAATGCATTAGTGATCACTAAGAACTGACCATTAAAATTGGTAAATATTAACGTAAGTGTTGATGTGAGCCTCCTTTTTATCTTCTAAAAGGATTTTTTGCACATATCTAACTAAAAAAACTATGATTCTTCTACTGAACAAAGGTAATTAGGTTAGCCATTTTCAATAAATTTGGAAAAAAATTACTATAATACCCTACTAGTCCCATAAAACTTCCTACCTTGTGAATATTTTTTGGTGTTGGCCACTCCATTATGATGTGTCCCAAATATTTTTCTTTCCTTTATAAAAATGCACATTTTGACAACTTACCATAAAGTTGTTCTTCCAAAACTATTGTAAAACCAACTCTAGATATTGTAGATGTTCTTCCTTATTCTTAGAATAAATGAGGATAACATCCATAAAAACTAACACACAATGATCTAGATAATCCCTAAACACACTATTCATGAGATTCATGAACATTACCATATCATTTATTAAATTGAAATCCAATACTGTGCTAGTGCCCAAAATTACATTAAATCAATTGAGCCCTTGTCAAGTGTAAATGCCTATGTCCAACTTGAGTCAAGTATCAAATCCTAAGTCCTTAGCCATATTATTATTTTTTACTGTTCCTTTGAAAGGTAAAATCTATGTTAAGTTGACTAAGTGTTATTTAGTCTTTATGTAGTATTTATAAAGATTTATTTTCATTAGGCAAAGTGTTTTAAAAAAAGTTTGAAAGAATTGCATTTCTTCAAGAAAAGTGTAAAGTCAAAATTCTTCAAAAAAAAATGTAGGGCTCATTTATTTCATGGAAATTGTTTTAGACATTTTTTTGGGATAATTGTATCAACAAAGAAAAGTCTAAAATATCTCATTTTCTTTGGGGAAATTTATCCAGATAAAAAGTTTGTAACAATTATCTTGAGAAAATACCTGAAAGGATTGTTATGGAATAGGAATGCTGAAGACCAATTATTATGGAGGAATTACCCATAACAAAAGTCTCAACACAAAAAAGATTCATGAAAATGTAATTCTTGAGACCAAAAATCCTAATAAATAAAGTCCTTGAACAAATTTACATGAATTATAACTATGACAGTCTCATGGACATCTTTTGATAAGTGTGAAAATATCAATTTTAAGTAACAATACATAATCATTGGGATTCAAATATTCTAAGATGGTTACATGAGCATAAAATTTAGGCCCCATGAAGTAGCCATTTAATTTAAAATGGACTTATATCTATGGGTCATGTTTTATCAAGTGAGTATGATCTAACAGTGAGTAAGGATTCAAAAAGTCAAAGACCTTATGATAAAACATGAGATTGACAAGTGTAAAGATCATAGGTAAGTATCAACATAATTGATGATGATTAGAATAAGTTAAAAGGTCAAGAAGCATAAGGTTCCACCACATGGCTTGATGGTACTCAAATTAAAAGAGACTATTTTCAAGGTACATAGAAAGCTCATGGGGCTATCAAATCCTTAGGGAAAGTCATAGGTAATGCTGAATAATATTCCAAACCTTGGATCATGATCCAATGGAGTGAATTTTCTCACCCAATCTAGATCTTATGGTGTGTAGCCAAGGTTGAAAAGACATGTATCATGTAAAGAAAAATAGATATGACAAGTGGCATAATTGTATGCCAAAAATTAGATCTTGAGCATCTCACACAATATCAAAGGCTCATATTTTCTCAAGTAGATATGATCCAATGGTATGATCTGAGATAGACTTTTTGAAAGTCTCAAATTACATGAAGAAGTGATAAGTGTCTAGATTGGAGCCAATTAATCAACTTAGTCATTCTTAGACCCCATGAATGCCTAGTTGGATCTGATGTGTTATGCCAAGTGTTGGTATATGGAAAAATTTAGAATGGAAACTAAAATTGATGGGGTTCTTATGGATGTGAAAATTATTCAAATCATAGAAATGGTCTAACTACCATTCCAATGCATTTTTTCCAAATGATCATGGGTCTATTCTATGTTCATCACTGTTAAAGCTTTCTAATTGTAAGCATCACAAAGTAATGTTATTTCCTTGGAATACACAAAGGGAAGTATTTGAATCCATAATCTTTCATGATTTGAATATCAATTAGTAGGATAGAATCTCTAGATGGTTATACATGAGGACAAATTTTGGTTGTTTCCTTAATTGATTTTCTCCCTCTAGTTATGTAGATAAGTGGTTAGAAGCATCTCTAGGTAGTTACATATGATAACAAGTTGTCATTTGGGCCTCCACCATGAATTTCAACATCTTGATCATGAATTCCAACACATTTATCATGAATTAACTAACATCTTTAGTCAAAATATAAAAGGACTTGTACCAAATCTTCATCATTCCTTGTAAAGGTGGTTACAACAATGATTGTTTTCTTGCAAGTGGATAAGGATCTCAGGGGTGTCAAAGGGCATATTATAGCTTGAAGTATATTCATGTACTTGAAGGATTATTCTAATTTTTTTTAAAGTATAACCCATAGTCCTAGATTTGAAAATGTATAAATAGAGGGCTTCTCCTCTATTCATGGGATTTGGTTATGTTTTTGGGTCTTCGTTTTATTTCTAAGTATAGGCTATTCAAAATTTTGGGATCACTATTGTGTGTATTTTACCTCTCTTGCTAAGGTGGTTACAATTATACAGCCATTAACAAGCTCTAAGAGAATGTTTATATATCTCCCCTATCCAACATGGATAAAATACACCATGCTTGTCCCCATGGTAGCATTTTGAAACATTGATGTGTGTAATATTTTCTTGAAAAGTTAATGAAAATGCTTGTGGTTCTCTACTAATTTTTGTTGATGAAGTGAAATAATATGTTTTTGAAAATGCTATTGATTGGAAATTTGGGTTTATGATCATTAATGGTTGTTATTTTTAGCATAAATTTAGATTATAAACCCTTTCTACATTATTTCAATATATGTTATTGAATAACTTGTTAGGGCACCCTAGGTTTATGGATTTAATAGGGAAAAACATGTGAGATTCTAGTTTCAGTGTATGTTATAGGTTTCAAGGATCATTTGGGTATATGAATTTCATTGGCACAAATAAGTGAAAATTAATCCTGGTAGTTCATTAGCTTGCATTTAAGTTTTATAAATCTTTGCAATAAGTTATGTCGTGAATGTTGAAATAATCCCTACTTATTGAAATCCATCATCACACTACCCTCCCATTTTATATAATCATCTAACTCATCCTACCTTACAAGTAATACACCCTTTATATATCTTAAGTGTTATTTTATAAAATATGCATAAAATATTGCATACATAACATGCATCTACATTTTGTGCTTTAAATCCTAGAATTTTAGTCTTTTATTCAACCCCTTTGTTTTTAAAAATTCTTTAGAATGAAAACTACAATCACTTTCAAATCTATCTTCAATAGCTTGTATATGACATAGTGCACTTGTTTTTTCTATGTGACAACCCTTCCTAGGTAGAGTGAACGAGTTTTGTTTTAACCTTGTCATATTTTTTGCCTTATTTGTGATGAAAATCCCCATGGATGTTGAATTTCATAATCTCTCCATGTGAGCAAGCTACCCCGTAGGTCTTCTCACCTTGGTTTAGGAAGAGCCATGAGTAGTAGGGTGTTTACCATACCTTTTTTAGGTGTCTCTTAGTCATTTTATGTGTTTTATCTAAACTTGATTCCAAACCCTTCCTTAGATAAAATGACATACAAGTGGATTTTTCAACATTGCTTTCCATTTTCTCTCAAGTGTGCAATGTTAAGAGTACGAGATGTATAACTAGGAACCAACACTCAACTAGCACCATTATTGGGGAGTAAAACATTAAGTCTTGGTTACTTATGTTTCCAAGGATGATTATAGAAACCTATAAGTTTTTCATGTAATGAATATCTTTCTTGTTATTTATTGCATTCGGTTTATCTTAGCCATTAACACTATAACACTCCACTAAGGAAGTGCCAAGAATTAAGATATTTGAAAAATTAAATTTTATTAAATTTATTACAAATAAATATTAAAATTACATGTTGAAAGGTGATTTCCCTCCTAAAAATATTATAAAAATTCTAGTGTCTTTGCTCTCTATCTCATTAAATTTCAGCAAGTTCAATTTCAGCATGTATCACAATAGTTTGTTAACTGTTATATTCTAGAAATTTGTTTTTAGTGGTGACTCCAACTTTATTTTTTGGTTTCAAGGAAGATCAATGGATAATTTAAATATATTTATTAACCTTCAACATTGATTATTTTCTTGTTTTGAAAGTTAGAAGGACTAAGATCATCCTTCAAAGGGGTCTCATCCAAAAAACTTGTCCCACCCTTAAGTTTGGAGGCCTATTAAAGAGCATAGTGTAGCTAAAAAATATTTTTTGGACTATGAATATTCTAGTATTCTTGAACATTTTATTGAGATCCCCATTGTTGAGGACTATCATATCTCTCCTAGTAACTTTGAATCTTATAGTCTAATTTATTATCCAACTCCTTCTCAACTAGCTAAATCCCTTCCTAGATGTGAACCACAAAGTTTGCCTCGTTCAACCCCTCACATCCCTTTTCCAGTTGCTCTTAAACCTATAATTAAACCAATCATGAGGTATATGGACCCATATGATAATGAGCATCTTGAATTTCATGTTCCTAGATTCAAGCCTATAAATTTTAATGACATGGAAGGTTATCCTAATGAAGTCCTAAATGAAGTAAGGAAATACGTTCCAAAATTCCAATAAAACAATGCAATGAGTGGTGATAAGAACTTGAGGGATTTTAAAAATATTATTGAACATTATGAGGTTTAGCATGAGGATCTTTTATTTAAGTTATTTGTGCACATGATAGAGGAAGACACTCCCAAATGGTTTAATTCTCTTCCCAGTGGATGCATTGATTCATGGGAAGAAATGAGGAATATTTCTAGAATTCAATATGGTGATAGAATTTATCTAAGGTTCTTTTTGGATGAATTTCAAAACATCAAGAAGAACCTCAATGAGTATGTTTAGGACTTCAATACATATTTTAACAAAATCATGATGTGGCTACCTAAAAACATTAGGCCTGATGATAAACTATGAGGTTGCATAATAATTTAGGGACAAACCTCCCATGAACCTATGATTACCATTTAATATGGAAATTCAAATTGAAAATAACATAAAGGCTATGGGAAAGCCCCTCAATAAGTGGGATGATGTGAAATTAGTCAATTCAAAAAAGACACAATCTTCAAAGATAACCAACCTTGAGGAGACTATTAAAATTTTGGCCTCTACTATCAAAGAAAAGTCATACAAGTTGGCTAAATCTGAAAAAGGGATCCCTCATGTGTCTACCAATCAAGATATGGCTCCAAATCCAAATCAATCACAAGGAAGGCATGTTTTCCACCATTAAGATAATGATAGAGGGAAGAGGACATCATGTGAAGAAAGAATACATAGAAACAAGAATGGAGGGGTTACAAAAGAAGTACCTAATCTATTAAATGCTAAGGTGAATGTGGTAGATTATGATATTGATATTGATTGGTGTGACAAGTGTTTATTTCCACATCCTATATGTGATATAGTTGAACTAATTAATTAAAATATAGATGAACTTGAGTATGTCTCGTTTGAAGATGAGATTTTGATGTCCAATTGTCAAAATCTATGAAGCAAGATGTTTGCCTCCATTGAATTGTTGATTACTACTACTGTTATTTAGTTTTGGAGTGCAGTCAAAAGGGTAAGTGTCCTAACTTGTGAATTTGCTTGTGATGTTAATATGGCACAAGCATATAAATTATCCATTCATGATTTCAAAATTTTAAGATCATTTATGATTATTAATATGATGGGATAACTCCATCAGTTGAGGACAGGTAGCTATTTATTAATATAATAGGTGCCCAAGAGAAAAAATATTACTTGAGAAGCAAGTATCAAACCACTACTCCTCAAGACATTTCCCCTAAAAATCCAAAGGCAAGGGATGCAAGTAAGGAATCTAATAAAACTATAACAGTCCCAAATTCTTCCAAAATAACACCTATTTCCCAAGCTATTAGACCTAGAGGTCTTCCTAATAAGACTAAAGTTCCTTTGTTATCCAGTATTCCTAAGGGGGCAATTGATGCTAAAAACAATCCACCTTTGAAGGATAATATTAGAAATTCAATTTCATTTGAGCCTACTCCACTTCAAACCTTAAGTTATTATTTCCCAACTGAAGGTGTTGTTACCCTCCCACCAAATACTCCTCTTTTGTAGTATAACATATGTGATATGGTCCACATGTTGAGCCAACTCAAATTCACCATACCATTTATTTAATTATTATGAATACCTAAGCATAGGAAGAGAGCATTTTAGTAATTAGAATTTAGTGAGAATTCAGCTAAGAATGAAATTGAGCTATCCTAAACACCCCCAAAAAGTGATGAATAATCATAAGAGAATGTTGAACCTAATTTGGAAGTCTATTTAGGGATTGCATTGGTAGAAAGGCAATTGAATGTAGATCTATTTTATAAAACCCTATTGATTAATGGTTTTATTATTCATAATTTCATGTTTGATTTTGATGCTTATTGCAACATAATGATCTTAGGTGTCCTAAGTGAGCTTGAGGTGAAGATTACATCAGCCTTTGGCAAGTGTTATTCTATAGACTCATGATAAGTTCCAATTGTTGGACAAGTCAAGGGGTTGGTAGTATAGTTTGTAGTGCATCTAGGTAAGTATTTGAATATGGATGTGGTAGTTTTAGACTACACACCTAAGTGGGGGATGATGCTATCACATAAATGGGTTGATAGCATGGGTGGAAATATACAAATGGACTTGTCTTAGGGTACCATTCCATTAGAGGGTAATATTATCAAACTTTATAGAGATTTGAAAATGTTGTATGTTATTTAAGATCCAAACCATTCACTAAATAAAGTGTTGTACATAGATGTTGATTTGGAAATATCTATGGGGAATGTTGATGCTAATGAACAACCTTTTACTCTTGATATTGTACCTGATAACAAAGGTAACATTTAAAGGATGTGCTTTGATGGGGCTTGATCTAATCTTAGAAATAGAGTCAAGTTTTATTTTAAGTTGTCATTTTAGTGCACTAATAACACTACTAAGTAAAAAACACTCATTATTGGTCTATAGATTACCTATGAACATGGAATTAAAAGATTGATTGTCAAGGGTGATTCTAAGCTAGTGAAAAATTAAGTCTACAATGTTTATGCCACCAAAAATAAAATCTTAAAACAATATCAGAATGTTATTTGGGATTTACTTAAATTATTTGATACATTTAACATTTTTAATCATGATAGGAGTTTAAATGAAGAAATTTATAGAGTTTCAAGGTTAGGTGCTTAGTTTGATATTGAAAATATGAGCCCTTATTTTTATTATCAGGTGGAAGTACTTGTTAGGCTTGTAGCCCCATAAAATTTTCATCATTGGTATGTGTTTGATGATGATGATTAGATCATTTTTTTTATAAATTATTAAGCTAAGTTCCATGATCATCTCATAGACTTAGAATCTATGGTTCAGGTTTGTGATGTAAAAGAAACCTTGTTCGGGAAGGAAATCATTTAGATAAAGACAAACATGCTCCCTAAAGGATTGGTAAGTTTAGATGTGTCTTTCAATGGAGTAGATAGAATAAAAACTAAATACTCATCTATTTCAAAGGATGTGATGAAGTGTGATTTGGGTTCTCATGATAATCCATGGAAGGTTTGTTTGGGTACTCACCTGAGTGAGACTGATAAGAAAGATTACATGAAGTTGTTAAGGAAGTACCATGATTGTCTAGTATGGCCTTATTATTAGTCTAAACCATATAGGGAAGACTTATTCGAACATGTCATCCCATTGTAGCCTGATAACAAGCCTTTCATGTAGAAATAAAGACCTATTAACCACATCTTGGCACTTAATATGTTGGATGAGTTAAATAAGTTAAAATATGGTGGCATCATTCAATGCATCAGGTATTCATCATGGGTTGTAAATTTAGTCCCTTTGAGAAAAAAAAATGGTAACATCCACTTGTGTGTGTATTTTAAAAAATTGAGTAAATATTATTTAAAATATAATTATCCCCTACCCAATATGGACAACCTATTGCAAAGTGTTATAAGATTAGAGATGTTGTCCACATTAGATTGTTTCTCAAGATATAACTAGTTTGTGGTAAGGGAATATAAGAGACCCAATAATGCATTTATAATGCTTTGGAGGCATGTATGTATATAAGAGAATACCTTTTAGTTTAATTAATGTGGGTTACACATTTCAATGAGTTATAGACATTGATTTTGTAGGGGTAATTAGAAATTTTATAGTTGTGTATCAAGATGATATCACTATGTACTCCAAGACTAGAGAAGAACATTTGGAGCATCTACAAAAAGTGTTTATTAGATGAAAAGAGTTTGTAATTTTACTTAATCCCAAAAAGTGCCACCTTGGATTATAAAAGGCCAAGTTTTTTAGACACATAGTGTCCAAATGTGGTGTCATGATTGACCCTAAGAGGGTAGAAGCCATTGATGAAGTGCCTATCTCATAGTCTAAGAAAGGAAATTAGTCCTTCTTTAGAAAAATTAATTTTGTAAGGAAGTTTATGTCAAATTTTGTAGAGATTAATTTGACTATTACATCTATGTTGAATGAGGATCAGACCATCAAGTGATATGAGAAGGTATTGCTTGTATTTAATGATATAAAAGGAGCTTTAAAATCTTCCCCTATTTTAGATAGCCCTAATTACACTGAGCCATTCCAGATATCCTCCTTTGCATCATATAATATTGTTGTTATTTTTCTTTTGAAAAATAATGAAGATGATCACAAGAATCAAATAGATTTCTTTAGTAAAGATATGTGATGCACTAAACCAAATTACACCATCATAGAAAAGCAATCCTTCACTCATTTTAAGTTTTTCAAAATATTCAAGCCTTATATTCTAAGTTCAAGGATTGTTATTAATGTCCCACATACCATGGTGAAGGACATCTTGACTCAGGCTAAAGTATCCATCAAGAGGTGAAGGTAGGTCAACAAGTTACAAGAGTATGACATGGATATTTAGACCATCAAGTTAGTTTGAGGGATGGGTTTAGACAAGCTCATGACTAAGACCAATTTACAAGTTGTTGAGGTAAACATTGTTGTTATCAATGTTGATGATTATTAGAGTCAATTTCACATGTCTCCATGATATAATGATATTGTCTATTACTTACAAAATTTGAATTTACCCTAACTTGGATAAGAATAAAAGGACTTTTAAGCTTGTTTCCTAAATATAACTCTTTAATGAAAATGGACTTATATGAAATATCTAAATGGGGATCTCCTAAGATGCATGCTAGAAGAGCAAACAATCGACCTAATTGTGGACTTCCATATAGGATCATGTGGTGGCCATTTTGCACCTAAGGTTACAACTCATAAATTTTTGAGATCTAGTTATTGGTCGCCATTGTTGTTTAAAAAAGTTGCTTACAAAGTCAAAAAATGTGAAAAATGTCAACACTTTATTGGGAGGATGAAAACATAAGGTTATTTTCCCTTGTAGCTCATGACAATTGAAGGTCCATTCATATAATGGGGAATGGATTTCATTGGAAATTTTTTTAATTCATGAAGCTTTGGACATATATGGATACTAGTTGAAATTGACTACTTCACAGAATGGGTTGAAGCAGTCCCTACAAAGAAAGCAACACACTAGGTAGTTATGTATTTTTTGATGAATCAGATTATTTATAGATTTGATGTGCTTATCAAATTAATTTTTGATAGTGGCATGAGTTTCAAAGCTAAACCTTTAGTATAATTGTGTAGATAGTATGGGATTAAATTGACCTATGCTTACAATTACAACCCTCAAGGGAATGGGTAAGAAGAATCTAGTAATAAGAACTTTCTAAAAATCATTAAGAAAAAATTGGAAGAAAATAAAGAGAAGTGGGGTGAACAATTAAATTTTTTTGTGTGTTGATAGGATCAAGCCTAAGAGAGATACATGAAAAAACCATTTTGAACTTGTCTATGGAGCTCAAGTAATTTTGCCTATGAATTTATAGTTTCCAACCTATCAACTAATACAACTAGAAGATGATGAACAGGTTAACCACTATGAGAGTAGGATGAATCATATTATTGAGCTTGATTGAATTCAAAGACAAGATCATAAGAGGTAAATTAAGCTCAAGTGAAAGTTAAAGAATATATGTTTTAGGAAGGTCACCCCAAGAAATATCCAAGTAGGTGATCTATATTTAGTTTGGGATTGTAGACATGAAGAGAAAGGCAAGTATGGCAAATTAGATGTCTTATGTATGGGTCCCTATTCCATTAAATTATAGATTAGGGAATACACTTTATTTCTAAGAGACCTCGATGGTGAAATACTAGAGATATCAATTAATAGTAGACATTTGAAACACTTCCTAGATTGAGTCCATCTATAACTGTGTACATAATTGTAAACTATTTTGTTACTTTATTGTCCCTCTACTTTGGGCTTTGTTTATATAGTTTCCCTTCATGTTTTCTATCATGTTTTCATATTTATATCCTCCTAATCTATTATTGTCAAGTCTAACATTATTTTGTTGAGTGTTTATTAAAATTTCTATGTCTTGACTACATGGCCCATTGGATTGGCACTTGGTCTTACATTTTGGGGTTCTTTGCACACCCACAGGGGGTATGCATCCCTGGCTGAGAGCTAGTGTTAGTTCCCAAAATTACATTAAAGAAATTGAGCCCTTATCAAGTGTAAATGCCTAAGTCTAGCTTGATTTGAATATCAAAGCCTAAGCTCTTAGCCATATTCTTATTTTGTAGTGTTCCTTTGAAAGGTCAAGTTCATGTTAAATTGGCTTAGTGTTATTTAGTATTTAATTAGTATGTATAAATCCCTATTCTAAAAATGCAAAGTGTTTTACAAAAAGTCCAAAATAATTTCATTTATTTGGTAAATGTGTAAAGTCAATATTCTTGAAGAAAAATATATGGATAATTTATTTTTGGTAAATTATTTTAAACATTTAGTTTGAGATAATTGTCCTGACAAAGAAAAGTATAAACGATATCATATGCTTTGGGGAAATTATTTTAGACAAAAACTCTAAAACAAATGTACCAAAAAAATTATTGAAAGGATTATTGTGCAATAGGAATGATAAAGACTAATTGTTGTGGAGGAATTACCTAAAATAAAAGTCTTGACAAAAAAAACCACATGAAAATAGGATGCTCAAGACTAAAAGGCTTGATAAACAAAGTCCTTCAAGATATTTTACCAATTTATAGGTATGATGGTCTCATGAATGTCAATTTTAAGGCAAAAAAAGTAGTCATTAGGATTCAAATATTCTAGGATGTTGCGTGAACATCAAATTTAGGCCCCATGAAGTAGTTATTTGATTTAGAATGGAGGTAGATCTATTTCTCATGTTTGATCAAGTGAGGATGATCCAAAAATGAGTGAGAATAAAAAAGTTTAAATATCTTATGAAAGAATGGAAGATCAACAAGTTTTAATATATCAAGAAAGAAGTAATAGATCTAAAGATGAGAAGAATAGGTCAAAAGGTCAAGAAGCATAAGGTGCCTCCGTGTAGTGTGATGGCACTCAAAGAGATAAATATAGTTTGCAAGGTACACAAGAGGCCTATGAGGATACCAAGTGGCACATGCTCAGGTATAATAAAAAATGTCCAATAATGCTCCACCCCATGATCTGATGGAGTGCATTTACTCTCCCCAACCAGATCGAATAGTGCCTAGCCAAGGTTGAAAAGATAAGGATCTTGTGGACAAACATAGATATGATAAATGGCATAACTACATGCCATGAATTAGAGCTTGAGAATATCATGTAAGATCAATGGTTTATGCTTTCTTGAGTAGAGTGATATAATGGTGCAAGTTGAGATGGAATTTTCAAAAGGTTGAGATTACATGAGGAAGTGACAAGTGTCCAAATTGGATCCAATTAATTAAATTAGTCACTCTTAGACCCCATGAATGCTTAGTTGGATCTAATATGATGTGTGAAGTGCTAGCATAAGGGAAAATTTAGATTGATAATAAAAAATGATAGTTTTTTCATGGATGTGGAAATGATTTAAGTCATAGAGGAAGGTCTAGCTACCAGTCCAATGCATTTTTTCCAAATAACCATGGATCTTTTCTACTTTCATCATAGCTAGAGCTTTCTAATTATAATCATAACAAGGTAATGGGATTTCCTTGGCATGCACAAAGGGTTTATTTATATCTAGAATCTTCCATGTTTTCAAAACTGATTAGTAGGAGAGCATCTCTAAATGGTAATATATGAAGACAAATTTTGTTTGGCTCCTCAAATGATTTCCTCCCTCTAGATATGTAGGTAAGTAGTCAAAAGCATCTCCAAGTGGTTGCATATAATAGAAAGCTATTGTTTGATCCTCCACATTTAATTTAACCATATCTATCATGAATTCACTTGCATCTTTAGTCAAAAGATAAAAGGGCTTGTTATAAATCTTCATCATTCCTTACAAAGGAAGTTACACCAATGATTATTTTCTTGCAAGTGGATGAGGATCTCAGGTGTGGCAAAGGGAATATTCTAGCTAGAAGTATATTGGTGGACTTTAAGGCTTATTCTAAAAGTTTTCAAATTACAACCCACAGTCCTAGATTTGAAAATGTATAAATAGAGGGATTTTCCTCTATTCAAGGGGGTTGGTTGTGTTTTTAGGTCTTTGTTTTCTTTATAAGCATAATATTTTCAAAATTTTAAGATCACTACTATGTGTATTGTTAATCTATTTATAAGGTGATTAAAGTTGTAAAACCATTAGTAAGTTTTAAGATTATGTTTATTTGTCTCCCCTATCCAACATGGAGTAAATTCATCATGCTTGTCCCCATGGCAACATTTTGAAACACTGATGTGTGTAATATTTTCTTATAAAGTTAATGAAAATGATTTTTGTTCTCTACTAATTTATATTGATGAAGTGTAGTAATATGTTTTGTAAATGTTGTTGATTAGACATTTGGGTTTATGCTCATTATAGGTTGTCATTTTGAAACCCTAATGATTGTTGATAGCTACATGAATTCTTTGTTTAAAGGTTTATTTATATGTAGTACCCTTAGATTTAACTTTAGATTTACCTTGAGTAAATTCCCTAGCATAGTGATCCCCTCCATAAATGAAACATTCACCAGGTGGTCCTCTGATTTTTGACTATTGGTTCCCATTTAAACCGTGTTTGAATACACCTTTTAATTTTTTATTATATGAGAAGTTAATGAATTTATCATTCTAATTCTTAAACTTATTATTGGATTTTCCATTATTTTTATAGATATTCTTCTTAAGAGTGGGTTTGGAAACTCCAAACATCTTGTTAAACTTCTCTCTAACCTAAGAAAGAGACTTTGGTTTTGACTCTTGCTTAACTTCCTTCTCAAAGACCTGATCCATAGTAGATGGTCCATGCACATCTACCTAATGTTGGAGAGTTGTAAATGATGTCTTGGGGGTGTCATAGAGTTGTCCTAGTGAGTGGATTAAGTGCCTTAAAAGCCCTAGTGATAATGACAAAATGTGTAATGTACTTGTCCTATTTTTATTAAAGAATGCATGGTTGATTTTTAGTTTTGGAATGGTTAGAGATGCTCAGGGTTGATTTTAAAGTATTGATCATGTGAAATGGTTTTGATCAATGGTCAAGGATAATTGGAGAGATAATGTGCATGAGTGGATTTCATCAGGTAGTTCATAGTTTTCATTTAGACATTTTGGGTTTAGTGGAAGAAAATCTAAGTAGATAATTTATTGACATCACCATTGCCACATGTGGATGAGTTAGGGGGATTTGGTCATATGGTTATGATAAAATTAGTCCCTAGTTACTATGTCCTAATTATTAGGTCATGCACCTAATTAGAGTAAAAACTATATGGGTGCAAAGTTTGGATCTCAAGCATTTTGACATTGTTTTCCCCATAGCCCAATTTGCATGAGGCAAGAAAGAGCCATGTAAGTAATTTAATGGTGGAATATCTCACATGTGTGGTTGTTTTAGGATAATTTGATCATATGGTATTTTTAATTTTTGTCCCTAGTTCTTATGCACCAGATTTTAGGTCATGCGATGTAGTGCAACAAAATATATGCATGTATAAAGTTAGGCTCCCAGACATTTTGATAGTGTTTTCTATGTTCAAATCAATCCAACTAAGTAGTTTTTTTATGTAATATCTCACACAATGAAATTTTTAAGAGTATATTGATATAGGTATTTAATACCCTATGTGAGAGGATATTATGTGTTAAATTTTATATCACATGACTAAGCACAATGGAATTTATGCAAGAGCTAAGTTGGCCTCATAGGAAAATTCTAAGCATAGTTAGATCTATGATAAAATATATTGAGAATGAATTTTATTGGTGATATATGTCACTCATATGAGGTTTCAAAAAGTATTTTATTACATGGTTAGATTTTATTATGTGAGGAGATCATATGTTTTAAATTTAAGATCATGTGAGTGAGAGAGGAAGAAGTTATTGAGGTTCAAAGTTGGTTACTCAGATAGATTGTAATGGTCCCCATACTTAGTAATTTTTTCACAAGGTAATGTTAGAGAAAATATCATATATATTGATGATGTGCATTTTTTCCAAGATTTTAGGAAGTAGTCAGCTGGTGCCAAATGTTCAATGTTTAAAACTGAGCAGAGATAAAGATCAAGCTTCTTCCAAGGATCAATGATGAGTGGGAGATCATACAAATAGAGATCAATGGTGCATATTAAATTCAAGAGGTTCAAGGTGATAGTTGTTTATCTTTTTTAAATACTAAGATATATATAAAATATTGGAGTGTGTTGAGTCAAAGTTTATAGATTGCATGAGATGAGGTCAACTATCAAATGTTTAATGTTTGGTAATCGGTACACTATGCATTAAAGATAAAACAACATCAAAAGTTCATGTTGAATTTGAGAAATGAGGACATGAGATGCAAGCATGGTGTTAAAGGTTTAACTTTGACCATTTGCATTTGAATATTTTAATTTAACAAAGGAAAAATTAGTGTTTTATTTTTTGGCTATAACTTTTGATCTAGATAGAATTTGCCTATGGTGTAAAAAGTGAACTTGTAAAGGACTCCATGTCACATATATAAATATATATTTGAAGATTTTAAAGTGCATAAATACATATTTTTGAATGTTCAAATTTGAAAATATTTTCATATATGTTCTATAAGTAACCCAAGAAGGGTAATTGATATCATTTTGATGTTTTTTTAATATCTCTTGGTGAATTAGATACTGTGGAGTGTTTTAGACTACATGAGGATGATATTTTTGTATTACGAAGGTTTGAACATTTTTATGCAATATGAAAAAAGGTTACTATGTGTTCACTCATAATAAATGTGTGCACAAAATACTATTTAAGTGATTTATGCTTAAACAGAAGGGTACTATGATGGATATTGACACTTAAGGAAGACCTATAGATCATGTGTAATGGTTAAATGCTTTTTTAAAGTGTTCTTGTGTTCTTAATTTTCTTGGAGAAGTGTTAAAGAGATGAATGGGTCTCTATAGGACCTAAAAGTGACTTAGGCCTATTTGAAAGTGGATTATGCTTAAGTGTGACCTATGTAAGATGACTTAAGGGTGAAAGCATGTATTGTGGCCAACCAATATGTTGATAATTCATTAAATACATATATATATATACATACATACATAAATACACACACACACACACACAGATACATATGTATATATATATATGTATGTATATATATATGTATATATATATATATATATATATGTATGTATATATATATGTATATATATATATATATATATATGTATGTATATGTATGTTTATATACATATATATATATATATATATATATGTACATATATATATATATATATATATATATGTATATATACATACATATACATACATATATATATACATATATATATACATACATATATATATACATACATACATACATATATATATATATATATATATATATATATATATAGTGAAATATAGGATTATTATTTCTAGACTTGGAATGGAAGATTTTTTTGAGATAAGTAAAAGGCATATGCAAGAGTTGTTGAGTGAAGGAGAGGTAAAGTTCCCAATTGGATTAGTTGATGAGTAGAGAAAAGTGGAGATTATGTGTATGACCTGTAGGTCATATTTATGATGTCCAAATAGTTTTATTTTAGTTTAAGGATATGCAAAGAGGTCTGAGTGTGCATATGAGTATAGCTGGAGTGAAAAAGAGAGAGATTATGGCATGCCAATGTGTGAGGCCTATATGATATAGTGAGAGTTTGTGTAGGTGTTAGATAAACAAATATATATCATCATGTGTTGAAAAAATTATTTCTAAGGTGTAATTGTTCAAAGGAGGGTTTAAAGGAATTGATGTTACTTCGGGGTAGTAGGTCCTTGTGAAATAGGTGTTTCACTAAAGGCCTTTGGTCAAGAGGACATGGTAAAGGTTTTTTGGTCTAAAGGAGTTGATCAATCTCTTATTTTTAATTTATTATAGGACATTAGTCCATGTGTTTTAGACTTGAGAGTGACACTTACATGAGAGTTTTTTATAGGAACTATGTGTTATGTGTTTGATCTTCTATATACATTAAATGAATGAGCTCTCTTGTTAATGCTTCTTGATCAAGTTGATATATGTTGATGGGTTAATAGTTTAAAGGACTAAAATTAAAATTTAAATATTTAGTCTCACTGATTCACCCCCTATTAGTGATTGTACCTCCAACACCTCACACCTAATTTGGAGTTTTAATCCCATAATGAAATTTTGAATGTGAAATCTTTCATCTACTTAATATTGATGATAATATTTTAGGATATTAGTGAATTGTTCCTTATATTCATTCACTAAAATATCTCCATAATTTAGATTATGAAAATATATCAATTTCTAGTCAAAATACACATCTCAAGATTCTTATTTTCCCACCATGTTGTTTCTTCTTAAACAAGATGATACATTCCCCAAACTAACTTAATGATTTCTAAGTAATTTTGGATCTAAAATTACTTTTCCTTTTTTATCAACCAAGATTGATCACCATTCTTTAATATAGTTATACTGAACTTAAGAGGATTAACTTTATTAATGTCCGATGCAAGTTATACAACTACTTGAGCCCTTACATCTTGTGTCACCTCATTATTCCCACACTCTTATTGGGCCTCTAGGTGAGATTATTTTTTAACATGACACTCTTAATGTTCTTCCTT
>JARHVA010010917.1:0-45000 GCA_037957365.1 Torreya grandis | reverse complement strand
TGAGAACTAATTTCCAATAATGAAATAATCAATAAACTCCATGGAAAATACACTTAAGCTTTTGATTTGAATTAATTATATTTAAACAAGATTAATTATTTTTAGGTAATTCTTTGGAAATTGGTGCACAATTAATCAAAATGGTCATAAATTCATATTACTGGGTCATAATTTGACTTAGGAAGAATTGAAAGGTGATTTTAGATGTGTTGGAAAAATATTCCCATTTAGGACATTTCCAACACAAAATTAGAAAGGTATGTGATGTGTACTAATGAATTATAAGAAAAGAGTGATCTAGAGCACACAAAGGCAAAATAATCATTTTGACTCAAAATGAATGGATCAAAGTTAAGAATCACATAAAATGCATTACCCCATTTAGGGACTATTGGCTTAAATAGACACCTATTTACAACAATATCGAACCATTTAGCATGATTTTAGTGATTTTGACCTAAATTGAGTATTTGAGTGTAATTTGAGTAAGATTGATAATTTCAACACAAATGGTGTTAGGAATTGGATGTCTACATTTTCCCCCTATTTGAGAAGGCATGGTAAGACACTTAAGTGAAGCAATGTATTTCCAAAGAAAATATTTGTCAAGAAGAAATGGACATAACCTATGATTCCCCCTTGAGAGGATATACGAGGATGAAAGAGAAGGATGGACTCTTAAAACAAGAGGGAAAGTGAGAGATTAAACCATGCAATAAATCACATATAGATGAGCTAATGATTGTATACTTGATTAACATCCATGATCAAAATACAATCAAAGGTATAACGGGCCTCAAAACAAGGGGAAAGGGAAGGATTCAATCAAAACATATATGTGACACACTTTGAACACACCCAATTTAAGATTGCAAGCTATATTCTTACAACATTAATCAATCCTGAGATAATTTTCACACTAAAACATTACCATCATGGGCAAAAGTTTAGAGAGATTAGAATTGGAGGAAAAAGGAAATCGTGGCCTGTAAAGAGATGATAATAAGAGGTGCCCTAGTAGGGCATATTTGATTGTGATAAGGTAATTTTTCCCTAGTAGGGGTAATTTTGATCATTGATAAAGAATAAATAATGGCTTACCCCTGTAGGAATTATTTATATTTGTGACTTGGTTCAAATGTTGTACCCCGTCATGGGCAAATTGGAAAGTAAAATTACTCAAGGATATAACCTAAAAATATAGACTAAAGTGAGAAAGTCAAAACAAAGATGTAATGGTGGAATGGCTGGTAAAGCCATAAAAAACCAAACATATGAGGATGCACAAAGAAATGAAAGAAATGAAAATAATAAAGGTTACTGAGCTGACTCAAAGATGTGTAAGATAAGTGGATGCTACCTACATAGTTACATGGATTCATGTTCCAACATGAAATTTAGGCCAATGTAGTTCACCCATAAATGAAATGAAGGATGAATGGAAATTGGTCAAATATTGATTAAACTTATAATATATGTTAAGAGATGAAAATCTAAGCATTGAGTCAGGGGATAAACCTATTGAGCCTAGATTATGCATAGTGTTATTGAGATCTATTCATTAAATCCATGTTGATGTTAAGACTTGAATCTAGATCACAAATTGCTTGCTATAGAAAAATAAATTAGGAATCATAAGTATGAATAACTCATAATGACATGACATTTCTAGTGTATGAAGCTAGTTCAAATGTGAATAACTATAACTAAGGATAATGGTAAAAAATATCCAAAACTAAAGGTATAGTTATCTACATTTAAACAAAAAATCAAAGATAGAAAAATATAAACATAAATGAACCCAACTTAAATCAAGATAGGAACAATCAAGATTCATGTAAGAATAAGAATGTTTAAAAATAGAGAAAGAACATCTTAAGAACATGAGATCAAGATATGAATAATCAAGATCTATGTGTACCATTAAAATGCACTTAGAAAACAAAAAAATCAAGACCAAATAGTAAAACAAAAAACCAAACACCAATAACAATCAAATAAACAAAATGGTTTTAGACTTTTAAAATTTTATGAATGTTTTTGGAATTTTATAAGTATCTCAACTCAATTGAGAATAAAGAGATATAGAATGGTCTAGCTCATTAAATGATTAGATTACACCAACGTAAAATTCTTGAAAGATAATGAAAACATAATGAAAGGGGGACTAAATTGACCTTAGCATGAATTGAGTACAACATACACAATCCCATTAGGACCCTAGCTCATTGTAATTTTTCCTACACAAAATGGAATGAAAAACTAACCCAATCACAAGAATTTCACAAATAAAGGGAAATGACTAGGCAAATGATAATAGTAATGAATAGATGATGTGGTAATGCATGATAAAAAGGCATTGTTCCTAATTTTCCCATAGGCAATTATAATGAGGAAACAATGTCATAATTTTGATTTGCCCAAAGGTGGTTATAAATAGGGATAGTACTAATTTGCCCATAGGTGGTTAAAATTAGTGATACCAAATAAGAAAATTAATGAAATATAACATACCAAATCAAATGTCACACTACTTTCATAGACTATCATTCAGCATGATATTCTAAAACTATTGAAACTAGATCATAATCTTGTCATAAAAGGTGTAGAAAGAACCCACAAACTCAAGGTCAAAACAAAGTAAGTGGGATGATTAAAAACAAGCCTTATTCAATAGTAAGGAAATGGTATAAGGAAAATGATCAGAAGATATTTGTCTATAGTAGCAACAAAATTTCCCCCAAGTAATGATTGGCTTAGATTACTCATAAAATGGTGAGAGTGTTGGACAAGATACTTGAAAAATGGCAAGAACATAAATAAAGGGGTGACTAAGCTAACCCTAATAGAAATTAAGCATTGCTTACATAGTCCTAAAGGACCTTAAGTCAATGTTGTTCAAATAATGTAGTAAATGTAACATAATGGTGTAATATTCCTAAAAATGGTCTATACTTTTTCCTCCAAGAGATGAGGCAAGGTAATGATTGGGTAAAATGGAAATGAAAAATGGTTATACTACTCTTAATGATAAGGAGATGCACATCCTAGTTAGTATGTGAGACAATAGAAATGATCAACTATAAATTTGTTATCCAACACCCTTTCAAAAAAGTTATTCTATCAACAACTTGATACTGATCTGGATCTTAATAATGTGTTCATGATCTTCCTAGGTTGTTGACTTTTATTCCTTCAAATTTCAAGAAAAAATATCCTTGTATCCTCTATAAAGGAAAGTGCTGCTAGTGATGATAAATAATGTTAGGATAAATGATATAATTAGGTAATAAATAGGTGGATGATAATGAAGTACAAAATGAATGGGTAACAAATGAAGATCAGGACTTGTAGTCACATGTAATTTTGATGATTCTAGATTTGACATAATTTTGGTTATGGTGGAGTCAAAGACTCCTGAAGATGCTCTTGATAGGACCACCATATTTTTATATTATTTGATCTTGATAGTAGCTTCCATATGATTATGATATAGATTATAAGCTATTTTGATTTATTCTTTGACAATGTCTTCATTAAGTAGTGAAGAACTTTTCTACTCAGTTATTGGTTCCTCAATGACGTTTTCACTGATGAATTTGTCCTCATTATCCCACAATGCCTCTAAGAAGTTTTTACTAAGATATGTTAACATTTGACTTTTATTATCTTCTAGCACCTTTGAAAAGATTTCACTAAAAGATGATGAGTTTGTTCTTTGATCGCCCCCTAGTGCCTATGAAAAGGTTTCACTAGGAGATTGTTCTTCTTATGCATGAATTTGGTCTTGAGCCCCCTGATATTATACAAATGGTATGTCACCATGGATGTAGTTCAACAAAGTGTTATTTTTTTGGTCCAATTAATGTTTGTGGGAGGTGGAATGTTAATAAAATTGGCTATGTTAGGTGGGAATAATGAAATAATGAATGGTATAACAATCCTCATAGAAGATACTAAGAGAAACCATGTTCATGTTAAAGTAATCATCCTTAAAAATTGTATAAGGATCACATATTCAAATTGATGTACAAGGCAATTGTAACCAATGTTGTAACAACCAATACTATATTTTGTTTATGAATCTGATTTTGATATCAGGGACATTGAATCTAATGTTGCAACTAATGTTGATTCTATTTTTGATGCTATATATGATGTAAGTTCAAAATTAGAACCTAACTTTAATGTTATTTCTTTATTTGATATGGTTATTTCTTTAATATTCTACTGAATGCTAAATTTTGGACAAGTAGTGGTCTATGATGGCATAATGGGCTCATTGAAAAATGATTAATCTAAGAAGAGTTCAAAATAGACTAACTCATTCTAAGTGAATCTCATTAAATAAATGGAACCACTTGAGGGATGACTTGATAATATCTTGTCTATCAAAAGGAGACCCCTTAACTCATAAAAGATCAAGAGATAACTCTGTAGAGATTGGCTTGTCAATGATATGAGGATATTTAAAATAGGTAAAATATGAATAGGTGATTCATCACAGGTTGACTCATCACAAATGAGTTTTTCAATAATAACATCCTAATCTTGGTACATAATTGGTTGCAAAATATCAATTTTGAACATGTTTTGATCCTAAAAAATGGCTCTTAAAGAGGCAATGGTTCTTGTTTTGGCTCAAATTTTCTAAAGTGATGAACATTTGGTTTAACATAAATAATGGTTTTTGATTCAATAATGAGATATCCAAAAAATAGACTATTGAATAAGGGATCAACATAATGTATTTCATTCAATGGGTATTATTAAATAATAGGCTTAATAAATACAGTGATGGGCCCATAATGGTAATAACTAGATGTTTCATAGTTTGGTTGCTTGCATAAACCAAATGATGAAGTCCTAAAATGGTAACCTTAATGTGTTTTAGAGCTTTATTTATCATTCACAATGAAGGATATAATATACTAAAATGGTAATATTCACACATTGTGTATCACTATCACTCACACAAGATGAATAGGGATAACCTAAGATGGTAACCTTTAAGCACGGTGTGCAAATCAAAGGAGGGTATCCTAAAATTGTTACCTTCATATGTAGTGTAAAAATATAAGGGGTATGATGAAGATGATACACAAATATTATCATGGATCAAAATGATTTTCATCAAATAGGCTCAAAGAGGGTGACATCCTCAAATAAGATGGAGTACTCATATCCACCATAACAATGTTCTACCTCATAACTAAGGTCACAAGAGACCCCATTATGAGTGTACCTTAGTATCATGTTTATAAATGTTATTCTACATGTTTGAAAATATTTGGACAAGGTTTTGTAAATGTTTAAACAAGGTATGGATTTTGATCCTTCTTCCAAACAAATGACTAAGGTACTAAAAAGACTATAAAATAAGGGTGGATTGAAACCACATATAATTATAAGAATGTTTTCATGATATTACTCAACCTTAGTTAGGGTTGAAATCATATGAATTTTAATAGGGTATGATAACCCAAAAATACTATAGTGTCATTAGTACACTAAAATGTAGACTTTTGAGATACATCAATACTGTAAAATCTAGTTTAACTTTGATGAGTTGCTAATATAAAAATAGAATAAATCCCTGAAAATTAGGAAGGATACAATAAAAACCAAGAAAATCAAGATGTGAAAACATGAAATAATTTCTAATTATAAAACAAAAACTAAATGGGTAGTACAATGTCACCACATGGTAATATCAATGGTAGCATAAAATATGATCTAGAACTTAAAGTGTGAGCAATACGTAAGATAAATTGAGTCCACCAATGATGATAATGTGATCATGAGTCTATACATGACCCTTAACCTAGATTATAAATTGAACCCAAGTTCCCTCAACTTAAGTGCAAATGGTGAACCCAATTTAACACATCAACCTTATGAACTTATAAAAGTGTAATTTCAAATTTAAATTATCAATGAAGGACTCAAGAAATTTTGGAAAATGATCTAGAATTAAATGGGCAGCCTAAATGTGTCAATTAGAAGATGTGACAATGTTTAAGATGACAAATTTGAACAAGGAAAGATTGATTTTCACTGGGACAACATAACACCTCCTTATTCAATAAATTTGTAGATAATGTGTTTGATTTTAACATTTAGTTTAAAATAGTTTTTGACTTAAAACAAGACAAAGTAATCTAATATAAATAAAAAAACAACTAAGTAATCATCTTAAGCCCTAAATTGACAAGGTGTGGCAAAGTGGGGTTGACTAAAACTAACAAGTTTTGCCCATTTCTAGATAGATCCCATGTCTACCAAATTTCATGTTAATAAATAAGAGAAGCACATGTAATTTGGGTCTATATATTATGTCTTGTTGTAAAAAGGTCTTGCCCTTTTTATAAACACTGCATCCATCATTTGGTCAGTGTAGTATGATGTCAAACATGCTCAAATATCCTAGGCTTAGCCTTTACTAACAAAGATGGTTTAACCACTAAAACCACCATCCTAGTGAGGGGATCCCAATTTATATACCCCCCATGGAGAGGGGTTGAAGATGATGTTGGGAGATGAATCCTAGGGCCAAATAATCCCTATAGAACTTATCAGAGGTAATGAAGTCCCCCTCACAAGCCAAGATGCAATGAAATAAAAACCAAGTAAAAGATTCTTAAGGTTATTTATATATCACCCAATCCATTTAAGTATTTTATAGAGCCTTCAAAACATCACTTTCACACCTTTTGACTAAGGTAAAATTTTCAATGAAGATGAAACTTTTGATCCCACAAGTTCCCTATAGGGGACAGGGGGAGAGCATACATGCATAACTTACTTTTTGTTTAAATAAATATAACTAAAAAAGTAATGATAAATGACTTACTTAGAACAAAAGTTTGAAGTGAGTTATGTTTTAAATAACCAAATTTAAGTGGTTGGTGATGTTCTTTGGCCCCTTAGTCTTAAGTTGCAAAAAAAAATAAACAACTAAAAATCATTCAATATAAATAAGTAATTTTTCCATTAATCACTAAATGAAAATGTTCCTAATTATTTTTAATCACCCAAAAAGAAGTTAAAAATACATAATCAATAAAAAATGGATCACTTTGCAAGTAGGTCTTGTAATAAATTGGTCAATCTTTCTTTAGCCTTGAAGCTCTTTTGACAAATCAGATAAGCAACTTTAGTTTAAGTAGTCTCAAGTTTTTATTTTAAAAAAGAAAATGACCTTTGAAATTCACCTCTGACCATCAGTGGTTACTCCTTGAATACCTTTGGTTACTTCCTAACCATTAGTGATTACTTACTAACCATCATTGTTTGAACCCTAACCATCATCAGTCACTCAAAGCCATTGACGGTCATTGTGTGACCTATAGGTGCACAAAGAACAAAATAAAACAAGCATAAAAACATTTTTAAAGGACTTTTTAATCACCAAATAAAAATCTAAAATTACCATAATGTCTTCCTTACTAAAATGGACTCTATGAATATCACTAGGTGTGCCAAAATGTAGGATGGATTTCAAAGAGGATCAATTCAAACATTAGTCATAAAAACTAAAAAAAATGCATAATAATTGACAATCTAACACAAACTATTCATGTGGGGATTGCTAATGATAATGAATAATAAAATGAAATAATGGAAGACTAGTTACCTTCCCAAATTGATTCCACCACCCAAGAGTGGCTCTAAGCATGTTCTCCCCTTCATCTAGAGCTCTAGTCTTTGTCATCAATGGTTTATTTACTCCTTCATTTCCTCATGAACTCTATACATAACCTAGACTGAATAGAATAAATCTCTAAATTGGTCTATCAAATAAATCTTAAACAAATGCAAATAACGCAATAATAAAAAAACACAAATGACTTGTGAAGAGATTTTGGAATTATAAGTTTACAATAAAGTAGCTTAAGAAATGGTATTATATGCCCTCTTATTTATAGATTTTGGAAATGGCCTATGATGAACCATGACTATCCACCTCAATATTGAGATGTGTGTCCATGGATTAATATAATATTTTGAATTAAATCCATAAATAACCTCATAATGATTTGGGAGGAAGGGGCATTAATTAGGCATGGGTACCCATAATTTGGATATTTTATGCATTTATGGCTTATGGATGCAACCCCATAGATGATGTCATAGGTGATGTAGATATTGAGAACCAATTTTCAATAATGAAATAATTAATAACCTTCATGGAAAATACATTTAAGCTCTTGATTTGAATTATTTAGCCTTAAAAAATATTAATCAATTCGAGGGAATTATTTGGAAATTGGTACACAATTAATAAAAATGGTTAGAAAGCCATATTATTTGGTCATAATTTGACTTGGCAAGAATTAGAAGGTGATGTTAGATACATTAGAATTTTATTCCCATTTAGGATGTTTCCAACACAAAATAAGAAAGGTACGTGATGTGTACTAATGAATTAGGAGAAGAGTGATCTCGAGCATTTAAAGGTAAGATCATCATTTTAACTCTAAATGAATTGATAAAAGTTAGGAATCACATAAAACGTATTTCCCCATTTAGGGATACATTGGCCTAAATAAACACTTGTTTACTACTAGCTTGAACCATTTAATGTGCTTTTGTTTATTTTAACCTAAATTGGGAATTTGAGTGTAATTTGAATAAAATTGACAATTTCAACACAAATGGTGTTAGAAATTGGATGTCTACAATAGTCATTTTAATAAGTATAAATGAACTATGAAAAACACAATCATTTTATTAACCATCATAAACCCTATTTTGAAACCCACTATCCAAACAATGTATCTAAGCTATTTACTAACTTTTGATCATTTTGGCACTAAAAATTAACACAACCATGTAAATGAACCAATAATATAACACATATAGTCATGTAAAAAAAACTAGACAAGGATCTATTTTCAATATTTACCCTAAAATTTTACCCATGTTATACAATCGAATCATTAATTTGATTCTATAGAGGGATGCCTCCTCCAATAGGTTAAAATGCTTGATTAACCCAAGGTTTTATAAATATAAACAACCATTTTTAAAAAATCCCAAAAAAAATTTATTAAGACTTTATAACATGAATACCAAATTTTACAATGAACCAGGAACTAACCCTGCCTATTAGTACCTTCAAAGTAGTCTTTTCCTTTGGTTTGCCAGTAAAATTTCCTTCTTTTACTTCTTATTATTATTTATTAACATCAACCTCTAGGCATTTTAAAAACTCCCATGTTAATTTATTGTTTTCACATTCATTTACATGCCATTTGAAAACCCTTAATTTCATGGAAAACACTTATCCCTCATAATTTATCCAAAAATGACTCATCATAACACCAAAAATTCCTAGCATTATTATAATAACTCATATCTTGAATTGCACACAACATAGTCACTCATATATCTCCTCTAACTCACAATCAAACACTATCCATCCTTAATCTTGTATCATTTGAATAGACAAAGAAAACCAAATTATCACTCCCAAATTAAGGTTGACATTATATTATTTCAATAAACATAATTATTTTGTTTAATAATAACTCAAATGCCTATATAAAAATTTAAACACTAAATAATCAAAGCTTCATACCCAATTAACCCTCGTGTATTAAAAACTATTCCACCCTAGGTACCACCTTATTTACTTCCACTTAGGTTTATGTTAGATAAACTTCGATAAAATTAGTTGTTTATATGATCAAAAATGTAATTTATTTCTTTATCATATATATATATCCATTACGTATTATTATAGTTATATATGTTATTTAAATAAATTTATTTAATGTTGTCTACATAATCCATTATAGGCATGTACCTACAAGCATTCAACATAAAAGTATCAATAGCACATGTGCATGCACGCACGCATGCACACACACACACACACACACACACACACACACACACACACACACACACACACACACACACACACACACACACACACACACACACACACACACACACACACACACACACACACACACACACACACACATGCTCTATTGATACTTTTATGTTGAATGCTTGTAGGTACATGCCTATAGTGGATTATGTAGACAACATTAAATAAATTTATTTAAATAACATATATAACTATCATAATACATAATGACAACAACATAATAATCATAGAGAATAATAACAACTACAAACAATATTAAAAAATAACATCTAAACATAAAACTAAACCAAATTAATGTGATCAAGGATGAATTAATCAAACACAACTAATATTAAAGTAATTATGCATTTTTTTATGTTACATGGTGTGTTTAGGGTACCTCACCAAATTTATATACCTCCAATGTATTCACTTACATCACCCTACATGATGATACTCTCCCTCCATATCTATTTGGAGAGTGGACTTTCTCCTTCATCTACCTTACAAATGCAAATGATAGTTATCCCATATCAATGATGATCAATAAAAATGATACCAAACCACAATAATACTAAATGGGCATAATCGACATGCATATTAAATTCATGTGAAACTAATAAATGAAGTAATGAGTCATGCATAAATATCATTATATGTCTAACCATACATCATCATAATAAAAATAGTTTACTATAACAATAATTAAACAACAATACCCCATTGATATCCATTTAATAAGTAAATTAAGTTTAGTGAGTAAATTGGGATATAACACTAATACTTGGTAAATCTCATGATTTATCAATTTAACATTATGATAATCTATAATCTTCACTAGATCCAACTATATCTTTTTCTCTTTTGAAACCTAAAGATGAGTCCAATCCAAAAAATGAGATGTATCGAGAATATACTTTATCAATAAAGAAACATGAAACACATCATTAATCCATTATTTGGAAGGTGAAAGGGATAGATAATATGCAACATGAGTATTTTTATCCAAAATTTTAAAAGGTCCTACAAATCAAGGGGCTAGTTTGGAAGACTTTCCAAATTTAATTGAGATTTTTTTGGTCTAACATGCAAAAAAAATTATCTCTTACTTAAAAATCATGTGGTTTCCTTTTTAAATCTACATAACTCTTTTGAATATCTAAGGTATCCTTTAAACTTTGCCTTATAGTTTCCATTTACACATCATAATCTTGGAAAATATCAAAACTAGTATAACAGTCTTATTTTTTAAACATTCCCAGCCAAGTAAAATTCTACACTTGTGACCATACAAATAATTGAAAGGATCCATTTTAAAATTTAAATTATAAGTATTATTAATGATAAAAATTAACTAACTATAAATAATATTCCCATTTACCTTGTTGATCCATAACATACATTCCTAGCATGTCTTTCACAACCTGATTTAATCTTTTTGTCTGACCATCCATTTTTGAGTGATAAAATGAACTAAAATTTAAAAGTTTACCAAAAGTAGTAGTTAGATTTTTCTAAAAAAATTGATTAAAAAGTTTATCTCTATAAAAAGGAAATAAATTTAGGCATACCATGCAACCATACTATCACTTTCAAAAATTGTGAAGCAAAAATAGATGCATCACCAATCAAATTTATAGCAATGAAATGTCCAAATTTTATAAATTTATAAATTATAACCAAAATAGTATCATGCTTGCTTTTATATTTTGTAAAAATATTTATGAAATCTAGTGAAATCACATACCACTTACATTTTAGATGATAATGTTTAGGTTTCACATGCTAGAATTTCAAACATTTTGACACAATGTTAGTAACTTCATATTTCATTCTACGACAATAATAGAACCCTTTTAATTCATGGGTCATTTTTATGACACCTAGATGAGTGAAATGATGTGTTGTATGCAATTATTTCATCAAAACATTCCTTAAGTCACTAGACTTAGGTACATACATTTTATTTCATGTTTGATTAAACCATCAAAATCAATTGAAAAAAAAAATCAATAGGCTCGTCAACCAAATTTTCATTTAAATCTTCAAAAAAATTATAAAAATGTTATTATTCCAATAATTATTATGTAGAATAGATAAATGAGTAAGGTACATGCATCATCTGAGGGCATATGTAAAATAATTTTCCTTACCTTTCACATATAAAATATTGATATCAAAACTACTTAAAAATTATATCCATCTATGTTGGTGCACATTTAGATAATCCTATGAAAACAAATATTATAGGTTGTAATGATTATAGTTTTTGTCAAAATACTTACCCATTAAGAAGTTCTTCTATTACTTTAAATCATGGATAATGGAAGCAAGCTCAAGATCATGAGTGGTGTAATTTCTATCATGGTCCTTCAGTTTCTATGACTCATAAGCCACAACTAAACCATCCTAAGTTAACACTCCACCCAAGTCGGTTTTAGATGCATCAGTCCATATTTCAAAATTTACATTAAAATCTAGTATAATAATTACATGTGTCAAAGTTAGTAACTCTTTATGTTTCAATAAATCTTATTCAAATTTAGTAGTCCACACAAATTTCTTACTGTTATATTATAAGGATGTTATTAGGTTAGCTAAATTAAAAAAAATCAAAAAATCTTCTCTAATAACTAGCCAATCCCATAAAATTGCATACTTCATGTACATTTTTAGGATTAGCCCACTCTTTAATAGCTTTAATGTTTTTTTGATTTATATCAATACCAACCTTTGATATAATATGACTCAAATAGTGGATCTTAGACTAAAAGAAAACACATTTAGAAATCTTACCAAATAGTTTGTGTTTCCTTAGCCTTTATATCACTAAGCATAAATGATAATTATACTCATTTTCATTCTTATAATATATTAGTATATCATCAAGAAATATTAGAACAAACTTATCTATAACATATTTGAATACTTTGTTTACTAAGTTCATAAATGTAATAGGTGCATTATTCAAAGTAAAAGGCATTATAGTGAACTTGAAATGTCCATACCTTGTGTTAAAAGCCATTTTATGAATATGTTCTTCCTTGATCCTTATATACAAATAGCTTGATCTCAAGTCTATATTTGAAAATATAGTTGCATCCTTGATTTTATAAAATATATCATTTATCCTTGAAAAATGATAACGATTCTTAATGGTAACTTTGAGTATGAAATATTCAATGCACAAATGTAAGGTTTCATCCTTCTAAACACAAAGACCATTTGTGCCCCTAAGGTAACACACTTAGCCTAATACTAACATTTTCTAATAATTTTTATAGTTGATCTTTCAACTCCTAAAAACCTTATATATTCATGTGATAAGGTGCCTTAGATGTAGGAACCACCCATGGAGTTACATAAATGAAAAATTCAAATTCATGTTTTGGAGGCAAACCAAGCAATTTATCTAGAAAAACATTAGAAAACACTTTTAAAAATGAATGTTCCTCAAATTCCATTGTTATTTTAGGTGTAGTTTATTTAATCAAAATAACATAAAACTTACAACCTTTACATATTGCTTTATTTAGTTGTAAATCTGGGATCAACTTATGTACTTTTGGTTTTAGGAAACCTTGAATTTATATAGGTTTTTCTAGATCATTAAAATAATATACCACTTTTTTATAGCAATCCAAACTATATTTATGTTGATATAACTAATCCATGCCTAAGACAATATCAAAAGATTTGATACAAACTATAAAGAAATTTAATTGGATTTAAAAAATACCTCAGTCTAGGTTTACTCCCTCAAGACACCTAGTGATAGGTACACTTTTTCCTAAGCCAAATTAAAGATCTCAATCATCTATCAATGTCATTAGATTTAAATTACATGTTACTTAACTTAGGATCCATAAAACTATCTATCGCTCCTGAATCAAACAAAACTGAAACAAAAATATATTTACCTCTGCTATCAATTAGAGTTGCGTAGAAATCATTATTTTTATTGTCAATAGCTACATAAACTCTATGATTAGTTTATTGACTAGATTTTATCTTAGGAAAATCTTTATGGTAATTATTATCTTTACATTCACATCATACTATAGTTCTTTGTGGCATCAGAAGAATAATATTGGCCCTGATAGTACACACATTTTGATTAACTTGTTTTGAATTCCTTTTAAAATTCATGATATTAGAAGAATTTTAATTATTAGAATTCTTATTATGCCCTTGAAATTTATTGAAACCACTTTTAATCCTTGTGAATCTATAGTTAGAATCAAATTTCCTAAAATTCTTAGGATAAAAGGACATATTTTTACTCTTAGACTATTGTCTATTTTTTTAAAAATCTTGTCTTGTATTTTGTCAAGCATTCTCTTTTATTTTTCCATATGCGTAGATTCAATATCCATAGTTAATTTCTTAGGATATTCAAATTCACATCATGCATTAATATTTATTTCAATTCAATTTTAAACTTAGTGGATTTAGTATTTTCATCATGCATAGAATTCACTTCATGTATCATATTCAAAAACTTTTTGCATACTTAGTCATGGTCATGTCATCTTGTTTTAACAGCTTAAAATTAGTGATTTTCTATTCCTTGAAGTTATAACTATTACCTCTTGAATTTTCACCCTAAGAGGGAGTTATTGAGGCTCCCTTCTAATTAATAACTATGGGAATAACCCCAAGCAATGAGTCACCTATGGTGGGGTTGAACCTCCAAAGATGGTGGACTTCCTATTTGATGCTTACCTAAAACTAATGTTAAATTAATTATTCATAGATAAAATAGTTAGAAAGAGGATAATGGATCCTAAGAAGGCTAAAATGTGATGCACCAAATAAAAATGTGAAACTCCCATAATCTTGAACCCACACTAGATCTATAGAAGATAATATTATCTCACACAATCTCAAGATCTAGTTGATTGCATAAGTGTTTCATAGAAGGAGTTTAGGTATAAATGGACAAAGGAAAATAGAAATTCTATATACTCACACTCAATATTTATCAATATCAAAAGAACTTGAATCTAGACCTACATATAGCTTGAAAACACCCTAAAAGAGGTTAGAAAGGAGGACCATAGATGAGGAAGATTCTCCTTCACATAATACCATAGTGTACAACTCAATAGACAAAAATACAAGGCAAGATAAAGGTATATAAAGTCTTTATTTTCATCAAGAGGTATTTATTACAAATTCTTGACAGTATCAAGCCTAATCAAGATGATCATATTTTATAATATCTTAAAGGGTTCCCTGCTCTTAAAGATCAAAGACTCCTTGTGAGAATACAAAATATAAGAGAGATTAATTTCTAATCGAAATAATGAGTAATATAGATAAATAAGAGAAGAGATAAGAGGAAACACATTATCTGAGGACAATCAATGAGCTATCAACTATCAAGGGATGTTCCACCATATATTTGGCCTAATCAGAACTAGTTCATCATCAATCAATTAGCCTAAATTATCTCTAGTAGTATTCAAGATATTCTCATTGGCTAAAAAAGAGGTAATACATGACAAGAATTAGTTTAGTATAATGATTCATGACCTTACTATGAAATGAAACCCTTAAATGCTTCATAAAATAATTGAATGCTTCAAACTGCTTCTCTAACCACTAGATCCCTTTGCTTTGATTTTTTATGCCATCTACCATGCCATATTTCACTTGTGTTCATGATGAGAACAAAATGCCTATAAATAAATATTATATATCCATGCCATACATGATTTTAGTGGCAATCTATCGAGATAATGGCCATGTTAAAGGATGAGTTATTCTCTCAGTCATAAATATTTGCCTTTGTATGAGAAACTAAAATTGGGTCCACTATAGATGAAAACCAATCCAAACTACTAGTTTTTGTATAATTTTAATATAGATGACACTCTAATCAATGCTTGTTCCTTTTTCATCAATAATTTATTGATCATTGATTAATACTAGGTCTAAAAGACCTATTCTATCTCTACAAAGGTTTAATGGTACCATTTTATCCTTGAAATGTTCATCTTGAATCAACCTGCATTATATTTGAACTTGGTTCAATATGTATCTATTTTCCTTAGTAAAAAATTGTATCTTTGACCCTTGATAGAATCTCCCTAGTCTCATTGACCAAATTAAGATACTTGGTAGCCTCGTGCTTGATTTGAACCTTATCAAGTTTTTGACCTCTTTAACCCCACTCACCATTGATCTTCCCTCTATAAATACTCGTGAGCCCTAGATCTACTCTTGAATTATCAACTTAATCTGATATGGTGCTACTTGGTAGACCCACATCTCTTCTCAGGATCTTGATATCAATTTTTCTACTTCCATACTTTATGCCACATGGTGGTCTTGCATTCATTCTCAAAAACATTGAATCTTTGACCTAACACATAACATTGAATTTCTTTGTGTTATTAAATGTGAGACATTGGTCATGTGAGAACCCAATAAATCTATCTTTACCCATTCACTGGTAGATCTGATCTTGCTCTTAATATTGTGCCACTTGACACATGCATTCATTCTAGAGATCCTTTACAATTTTTGAACCCAAATGGTCATTTCATGAGGATTAGGTTTGATATTTTCATGCCTATATTTGACATCTACATAAATGTATTTTACATCCACACGACCATCACTCAAATATTTTAAATCTAATGAATATTTGTCATATCCTTAATTTGACATCTACATACCTATGATTCGACATCCACATGACTATCAATGATGTATATGAGACTATCAATATTTGGACACTAGTGGATAAATCCTGAGCTTGAAGTTTAACACTTGTACAAATGTCACTCTACTGGAAAAATTTCCTTGAGATAATTTGGATGATTTAATTATGTCTTTAGGACTTTTATCTATGATTGTTTTATTATTTTAATCACTTTCCACAAAATAATTAGGTCCTCATGACTTTTGCATTTAGGACATTTTTTGTAGATAAAATGTCTGAAATAACTTGGTCCTCAAGAAAATTATCTTGGTTAATTTTATTCACATAATTATACTTGGCATTTTATTATGGATAAAATGTCTAAAATAATTTACACTTTAGGGATTTTATTTCAGATAAAATGTCCAAAATTTTTCCCGACACTTAGCCAAAAAAACGTAAAACCATTAGCCTAAAGGAAATAATAGCACTTGACCCAAAATATGAATACTTAGAAAAATAAAAAGGCCCACAAGAATTGAACCTAGACAAATAAGTTATTGAAATGATATTCCAAGTAGACTTATCCAAATAAAATATATTGCAACTATATTTTTATCCTTCATGCTCTTTTAAATTTGTTTTTGGATTGTTTCTAGATTTTTGATGGCTTGAATGAATTATGAAAAATTGAAGCTTGTGCAGACTTGTTACATGACCTTGAACTAATTTTACCACCATGAGAACCTCCTTAGATACCTCTCTTTAGTTTTTAAAATTCTCCTTACAATATTTACAAATTACACTTTAAACATGCTTAAAGTGTTTCAAAATCTTTGTGAGTGACATGAAACCTTGGGACCACACATTCAATCTATAATTTTACTCAAACCATTTGATCATTATTTCTCTACACTAGAACCTCTAGAGACTACATTATATCCAAGATTTTTTGTATATGGGAAAAAAATGGCCAACATTTATGGTGACTCATAGGGAAATATGCCTGTTATGCTTGAAAAACCATATTATTTGCCTTGTTTGATCCATTGGGCATGGATTCACCTCTCTCTCCTAGTTGATCTAAAATGATATAAAGATGGCCCTTTATAGAAATTCCTCTTGAGAAAAAAGGAGAAAAATAACAAAATAGCTAAGGGTAAGTGCATGCAGGAACTTGTATGAAATAAATAATAACTAACCTACTAAACAAATGTACACAAAGGCACTTTGAGGAAAACATGAAAACTATTCTAATATGTATAGGGCTGCAATTTACAAATATCTTCCCCTTGGATCAAATGGAAAATATTTAGCATCACTAACTTGTGATGTACTAGGATGAAAAACATCTTATTTTTGAGAGATCGTGATGGGTGATCCAAGATTCCTATTTTTTGACTCTTTTGGTATGCTCTCATGTGGAAGAAATGAGACAAACATGTCTCCAATGTAGACATATTGGTCCATTTTTTAAAAGTTTGATCCAAAGTGGACTATAGGGTCTCTTGTAAATTCCTTATTGATAAATCAATTTTATGTTATGAATTAATCATAAAATATGATGACTCCTTTGAACTCATGCTTGTTTTATTGTCTGGGCTTAGGCAAAAAACATCTAAGACAATGACAACCTCAACACCATCTTTGTTTCAATTGATCTAAAAGGAGCTATATATTAGTTCATCAATACACCTAAGTCCCAATATGTCAAGTTCTAATGGATTTGGATCTAACCATTCATCTTAATTCTTGAAGACATTAGTACTAGCTTCAATGGAGAATTCATCTTGTGACTGGTCAGCTTCTTCAACTTGATTGACAAGTTCATGTTCATGCTCTAGAGGAGGAATAGGCTAGTATATAACCTATACCTACTCCTTGAAGTCATGGTATAACTATTTCCATTCTTCATCCTGATCCTCCTTTTTCTCTCTTTCTTCCTCTTTCTCATTCATGACCTCTCTAGCCTTGTCAACTAGTTGATTGACTATGTCAATCTCTATACCTCAGTCATCCTCATTTATAAACACACTAAATGAAATTTATAGAAAAAAAAACCCTTTGACATTAGTTTTATATTAAATACACACTATTTAATAATGAAGGCATCAATACTACTTTTAGGTTCTAATTCATCAAAGCCATGCTAAGAAGTCTAATCAGACTTGAATCTTCTCCTTTTGAATGAAGTGGACTGCCTATCATGATATCTTCATCATAGAAACTTATGTCGTCCTCTTTAGGATCAACTTTGACTAAAATATTATCCTTTATTCTTTGTAAAATAGGTTCTTCCTGTATGAGGGAGATGGTGGAATGGTGAAAAAGTTCACCTTGTTTGTAGTTTAAGAGACTATACTTCCAACTAGTGACCTCAAATGCTCTTTTATGTGGTTTTTGGGGAAGGGAAGGAGAGTCTTAAAACTTTGGTAAGGTAAGATAATTGAGCTAAGATAACACCTCTTTTTCTTATATTGGTTCTTGGACCACCTCAACTAGCACCTCCCTTTTCTTCATCATGCCCTCCTTAATTTATTTCCATGAGTAGAAAGCATATGGCTTGGCCACCTTTTCCTTTTAATTAATAGGTGTGGGAGAATTTTGTTTCACAAGAAAGGGTATGACATACTTAGGGTTGTTGGTATAGGATAGGATACAATATGGGATGAATTTATGTTCCTCAGTTGATAAGGGTGTGATTTGACAAGTTTGGCTAGGGTGTTGGTTTTGAGCATAAATAGGAGAGGGAAAATAGGGTTAGATTCTCTAATTATGAGTAGTTGATAGCCATTATATATTTTGGCTTGGTCTTGCCTAACTAAGCATTCTTATTAAAACCTCAACTCCTACACCTGAACATAAGCTTGATGTTTGAGATTATTTTATTGCCTATAAAACTCTTCATCGTCATTAATCTCTCTAAATTTTCTCTCAAAATCAGACATCATCTCTTTGAGGCTCATTTTTGGTTGAATAGATAAAGTTAAATTCTGACAGGGCTAATACATTAGATCTTGAGGGCTACTTTAGGTGAAGCCATGAACATTGATAACTTAATATGAAGGATAAGGAATGAAAGAACATGCATCTTGATCAAGTGGGTTATGATACATACTAATGGATGGTGACTAGGCTCTTGGGCTACTTATACCATCTGATGTTGATTTGGAGTCACCATGTTTGCTAACTTGATTACTTCCAAAAGTTTATTAGAGTAAAGGCACACCAAAAATCTTTCCACTCTCTTGGACATGGGTCCCACTAGGCATGCGAAAACTATTATTACTCAAATTTGCACCTTGGGAGGGATTTATTTAGGCTCCCTTACAATTGAAAATAACTATGGGAATAACCCCAGGCTATGGGTCACCTATGGTGGGTATGAACCTTTGAATAAGGTTATATTCCTCTTTGATACTCACCTAAAACAAATACTAAACTAATGCCTCATAGGGAAAAGGGTTAAAAAGAGGATAAGGAATCCTAAGAAGGATAAAAGGTGATGTGTTGTAAGTAGATACTAAGAGGTGGGTGAATCAATATATAATCATGAACATTTAATTCTAAAATCATTTCATCATTCATCAACTTGATCTAGTAACATAAACATGAAAGCACATACATCCAAATCATGAACAAGAACATATAACACATAAACACAATATATAAATGGGAAACCCTCTTAGGGGATAAAACCCACTAAACCCTAGAAGATGGAATACAGTCCTATAATGATAAGATCCAATTTAGACATATCAAGGAACTACCATCCCTTATTTTAGTGAGACTACAATCACACAAGGTGATACCACACCTATCTAGCTGAGCTACCACAACAACTAAAACTTTAGAAAGTTTCACCTTGAAAGGAGGTTGGAAACCCCCTTGATGTTAACATACAATAACAACACCTATGAACACATCTGCCTTTGAACTAATGTCTTCAACACTTAATGATGGACCTCTAATTATCACTCTTCACCTTCACTCACACTCGATATACAAGAGAAATATTATACCAATAGAATTATGACCTATAGGTGATAAAAATAGTCCTCAATCTTTTCTACTATTTATCTCATCCACTAGGCACACATAGCCTTCATCTTGACTTCACTCACCATACACACTTTCTCAAATGACCTCTTGAGCATACTCTTTCATTCTACATCTTCTAGGCTTATTAGGTCTAATGACCTATGTGATCACCTTTAGAACCATTCTTGGATAATAAATTTTTTATCCTTTTTTATCTCTAATGGTCTTGATTGACCTATACCTTCTCTTTCAAAGGTTATATCCTTCTCTTGACTCATTACCTACATAACTAGCACAAACAAGCCAACTAGGCCTTATACTTATACCACTCTCTTGGTATAACCCATCTTGGTAGGGAAATACAATTAAAAAAAATATTCCAAATTTTAAATAGGTCCTCATATATTTTACATGTAAGAACCATACATTCCATAGGTTGGCTATTACCTCATTATTCGTAAACTACCTTTATGTCTTAGTGAGACCTAAAACAATCAGATCTTCATAATCACACATTACATGTGAGACTAGTTAGACCATATTCAGATTATATTAACACATTAATCAATCCTCAAAAATACCCTTTCACACTCCCTCATTGGTCCAAACTAATTGTAACATCAACTCAACACTTGGACCTACCAATTAGGTCTCCTCACTCGTTCGGGTCTTTATACAAAAAACATAGTCTCAAGATTTTGAAGCAAGAACTCAAATAAATCATATAAGCACATGAAAAAATAATGTGGATATAAACTCTAAGACCTATAAAACATCTCCATGTGCCTTAGACACTCCAACATAGACAAACACAACTCAAATTATCTTACTCAAAATGACCACTCAAACTAGTCATACATAGTCAAAATATAGTCAATCTATTATGAATATACACATATTATTAAGGGATAATTATGAATCTAAAATAATTAATATAAGTATTTTATACTTATAAAATATCTCCATATTTATTGGAATCATGAATTTTTATCAAAATAACTTCAATTCTCTCCTACAACATGATCACAAAAACTGCTATTGTAATAAATGAACATAGATAATTATTAAGAAATGTTCATACTTTAGATAGATTTATAACACCTTTTAAATCCACACATATCATCCTCATAGAGTATATAACACTCCAAAGTAGATAATTCATCAATAGATATCAAAATAAGCTCAAATAATCTTCTTGGGTCACTTACAGTCCATGCATGAACACTTAGTCAACTTTAAACCTTAATATCTTTGAACACTTCTAGATCTTAAAATCAGGTTCATTAGATGTGACATGGAGTCCTATTAATATTTTATTTTTATATCATGGAAAAATTCATCCTTCATCAAAACATATGGTCCAAAAACCATAGACTTATTTTCCCTTGTTAAATATGAATATTTAAATGCAAATGGTTAGAGATAAATCTTGAACACTTTGTTCACATGTTAGTTCATTGATACTTAGATTAAACATAAAACATAAATATTATTTTATTAATCATGACATTTAACACATATTTTTCCCGTGCCAAATGTTAAACCTTGAGCATGTTGACCTCATCTCATGCAATCTAGAAACTATGACTCAACATGCTCTATCGATCTCTATAGATCAGTTAGGTCTTTATCAGGTAGTGCTCATCATTTTATCCTTCCTAAAACCCCCATGATCATGGCACATGTCACCATATCATCTATTCTTAACTTATTGGATCAATTTTCTCTATTAATGTTTCTCAAACTTAACTTGTGCAAATTTGACTATGGGAACCTTACTTATTTGCATGGAAGGCCAACTTTACATAGTCATATATTTTGGTTCATTCACTCACATATTATCAAATTTTGACCCTATGATAACCTCACATAGGATAATACAAAAATATGACAAAATAATCTTATAAACCTCACACTTGTGAGATATAATGACATTAAAATGCTCACTTAGATTTTTATGCCGTAGAGCCAACTATGTCAAAAACTTGTCTAAAAGGCCAACTTTGAACATGCATATCTTTTGGCACACTTCAGTGATTAACCTAAAAGTTAGAAAAAATAAACTAGGTATAAAATGAAACAAAAACATATGATCAAATTCCCTTGAAATGTCCACATGTGTGAGATATGTTACCATCAAAATTCTTATTCAACTCTTTATTACCTCACGTAAATTTGGCTAAGTATGGGAAAATGCTATCAAACTACTTGGGAGCCTAACTTTGCCCTTGCATATATTTTGAAATGATTTGGTACATGATTTTAAATTTGTCTCAAATCAGCTAGGGACTAATTTTATCACAACCATAGGACCAACTCCCCCTAACTCATTCCCATGTGGAAATGGTGACATCATCAAACTACCTACTCAAATTTTATGCCACCAGACCCAAAATGTCTATATGAAAACTATGGACTACAGATGAATTCCAATTATGCATACAATCACTAAAATATTATAAAACATATTAGGTACCCATTTCACATGCCTAATACTCCATACTCATCCCTAAACATCTCTAACCATGTTAAAATAGAAAATCAACCAAGCATACTTCAAACATAATGGGACAAGCACATTACACACTTTGTCATTATCACATAAAATATCAAGGAACTTCAACCACTCACTTGGACACCTTCATTAAATCATCATGACATCATTAAAAATTCTCCAACAATCTCTCCCTTTGTCATTAATGTCAACAACCATCATATAGAAATATAAAACTCACCTTCCTTCTCTCTTCTCAAGTACTCTCACAATAAGAACTTTCTCCCCCTTTAACACAATGAAAAAGTGGTCACAATATGATCTTTATGACCTTAAATATTATAAAAAATAGATTACCACCTTATAAATATTATATAAACTCCCCCTTATCTTGTGTCTACTTCTTCTTACCTTAATAACTTCCTCTTGCTCCATGCCAATACTCTCTTCAGCCAAGCACTACAACCAATGAATAAAGAACATAAAAAAACATTATAATATAGTGTAAATCACCAAAAAACATCTGAGAGGGACTCAACCTAACTTATCTAAGCCATTACACCTTTTTAGCATCTTCATATCTCCACACATCATGAAGAACCAACATACATGCTTACTAGCATTCTCTCTCAAGATACAACAAAGACCATCGATAAAAAATCATGATACTCACCAAATAGATAAAATTATCTTAACCAACCTAAAAAATCTCCATGAAACAAACATACCTTTCTCTTTTGGATAAACTAAGCAAAAACACTATTCTTCACACTTGGCCTGTCTAGTCTCCTTGTGACCCTACCTTGAACTTGCAGAGCCCACAAATTTTTGTAGAAACATATTCAAGACCTAAAACTTCATATATGGATAAATCTCATATATCTCTTTAACTACACCAATTTGAAACATTTATAACAATCTCTACAACATACTTACTTCACAAACCAGCTTGTTAATTAGGCCTCCATCTTGAAAAAAACAAGAATAATATGAAAACCTCAAACCTTCAAAACTATATGAAGCTTTATTTGACAACCCATTATATCTATTTATCATATTAAAAATCCTCATAACTCAACTCATAATGAAAACCACTTTTCTAGCATAGCCCAAAACCCTACAATGTCAACAATAACAAGTTCAACAAACCTCCTTTTAGTCAACAGACACATATAAAACTTATTGAAAATCTAGAGACAAACATAAAACACTTGTAAAGCAAGATTTTATCCTTCACTCCTTTGGTATCCATGACTTCCCATAACCTATTTTAGGCTTGCTTGCCCTTAAGCCAAAAATTGAGAAAATTGAGAGCACTCAAAAATATTCAATTTATCTTCAACATAACTTTAAACCACAAAAACAACTAGATCACATCACAAAGAAGTATATAGATCTTTTTGAGAATAAAAATATTCTTGAAATTTCAACAATCTGATTAGGCCACCTAGAAACACTCATTTTAACCTTGTATTATAGTTCCTTCACAAATGTCTAGAACAAGCTCATGATCTTGTTACTTTTGATTAACCAAAGACCTTCTATGATTGGCATTATCATGTTGATCACATAAAATTTATTATCTACACCTTATTTCTTAGATTCAACTTCTTAGTCCTCTAATCCTAGGACCTGACCAATTATAAATTTCCCCCATAATTCATGCTATCAGGAACATGATATCTTCAACAAGTCTTCAAATACTATCTAATCAAATTCAATACTCATATTGAGATGCCTCATCTTTAGAACACTGTGAACTTCCATGGCATACAAAACTATTCAAAAATACTTTAACAAGATTAGTAATATCTAGAACATAAGCCTAGAAGAAAGGCCTTCAACTTATATACTTACCTAGCATCTACCACAAACTGATATACAGATAGTTGTTTGAAAATCACCTTTATACTAGAGCATTCAGACCATGACCAAGAAGATAAATCCTTCTCAAAACATGAACTCTAAGATTATTCACAAGATTCTTGTCTTCAAAAAAAGACATACATACATATATATATATATATATATATATATATATATATATATATATAAAGAATACATAAACATACCTTGTTTTCATACCTTTTCATCAAAAAATATTTGATAGCCACCAAGATTCTTTTGGCTGACAAGTATTGTCCTTGAATCCTAGATAGAGACACCCCTTTGACATAGAGAGATTAAAAGTCCCAAAACTCTAGAGAGTCCCATATCTCCATGATCTCATCAAACTTGTAGTCCTACTTGACTTTATCTTAATCTTTGACTTCATTCTTTCCTTTAGATTTGTTAATAAATGTTATCAATAAAAACTCTTGACTCTCCTTCATTTATGATTCTTTTTCCACATTGGAAAATAATCCATCAAGACTTTTGGACTCAACAAAGATAGTCTCCTTAGTCCTTAATACCTCAAGTATATATACCAAAGTTTGACTTTTCTTTTCTTCTACAACCATCTTACCTACTTGATCCTTGAGCTTATCTTGATTTGTAACATAGCCTTCTAAATCAACTTTCTTATCAACCTTATGACAAGAAGAATAGACAATGATTAACTTTGGTTTTGATACCTAAGTTTTTCCTTTCTCAAACCTTCTAGGATCTCTACATACTTTGACATACCTTTAGGACCTCTTAACATCATTTGGCCATAATCTAGCATTATGTATACTCTATGACAACTAAAACAAATAAAATAATTTCTACCTTTAGATAGATTTGAGTTGTGATCAATCTTTGGCCAAAAACTCCTTTTATCATAGCTCCATGAATGGCCATACTTGACTAAATTCATTCTATAGTACTTATATCTATGACCATGAATATTACATGTATAAAAATGACCATGAAATAAACTAGCATACCTTGAAATATTTGGTTGTCTAATAAACCTTCTTGTATAGCTTTCAAAGCTTGCATTCTCCATGAATTTTTTAGACTTCTCATGCTCCTATCTTAGTTTATCTAACTTGTTTATGAGCTATTCATTTCTCATTTCTTAGTAAATTTATCTCAACTTTCATCTCATTAATGTCACCTTACTTTGAAATAATTTTTACATTTTCTTCTTCTAACCGAGTCTTAAGATGTTTGCATTATTCTTCTTTTGTCTTTAGATTTGGATTAGATTCTCATATCAAATCCTTGAGATTGATGATTTTTTTTCCATATTCTTTGACTTTTTCTAATTCCTTTTGTTATTTTTCAAGATTTCCTATCTTGATTATGACCTTTTTATACTCATCTTTTAGGGAAACTATATCAGTCTTCATTTGAATATATTCATCTCCTTTAGCTCTCAAGATTGAACATGTAGCCTTTAACTAAATTCCAAAAAACTTGAATAGTCATTTTTATCCCTTGTAACATCTTTACCCAAGTCATCCATCATTATAAATGCTTACTCTTTAATATTATTAATCTATTCTTCAAGACTTTTGACTATTGATCTCAATTCAATATTTTATTTCTTCAACTACTTAGCCATCTTGTGCTACTTAGGTTCTCCTTCAATCTATTAAGCTTCCTCCAAAGGACCTAATATAATACCAATTATTATAAGTAGCTACTAAGAGAGAGGTAAATCAATTTAAAATACTACACATTTAATTCAGAATCCATTCCATCATTCATCAACTTTATCTAGCAAGATAAACATGAAAGCACATACATCTAAAGCATGAATAAGATCATACAACACATCAAAATAATATATATGTGGGAAACCATATTGGTGGATAAAAACCACTAAACCCTACAAGATGTAATACAATCATATAATGATAAGATCCAATTTAGACCAACTATAGCTGATCAAGGAACTACCATCCCTTATTTTTGTGAGACTACAATCACACAAGGTACTACCACACCTATCTAACTGAGCTAACACAATAACTAAATATTAAACAAGTTTCACCATTCAAGGAAGATATAACCCCCATATATTTTGAGCTACTACAATAATACATGTGAACACATCCACGATTGAAATGATGTCTTCAACACGTAATGATGGATCTCTGATTATCACTCTTCACCTTCACTCATACTCAATCTAGAAGAGAATTATTATACCAAAATAATTATGACCTATAGGTATACAAAAATTCATAAATATATTTTCATCTTCAACTCATCCATTAGGTACACACAACCTTCATCTTTCCTTCACTCACCATACACACTTTCTAAAATAGCCTCTTGAACATACTCACTCATTATGCCTCTTCTAGGCTTATTACGTCTAATGACCTAGGTGATCACCTTTAGCACCTTACTTGGAAAATTATGTATGATCATATTTTATCTCTTCTAGTCCTCATTAACATTTACCTTCTCTTTCAAAGGTTATCTCCTTCACTTTCAAAGGTTATCTCCTTCACTTGGATACTAATTGGATAATATTAAAATTCTACCAATAGATAAAACACATGAAAAAATCTTAAAATATACCATTTCACACTCCCTCATGGGTCCATATTACTTGTAACATCAACTCAACACTTGGACCTACCAATTAGGTTTCCTCATTCCTTTAGGTCTTTATACATAAAATAAAGTCTCAAAATTATAAATCAAACACTCAAATGACTCATATAACCACATGAAAAAATAATATTAATATAACCTAAAATATCTCTCTAAAATATCCATGTGCCTTAGACACTCCAACATAGACCAACACACCTCAAACTATCTCACTCAAGATGACCACTCAAACTGGTCATACATAGTCAAAATATAATCAATATATTATGACTCTACACATCTAATCAAGGGATAAAGATGACAATCAAATTATTAAAATAAATATTTGAGAATGATAAAATCTCTCCATATTCATTAAACTCATTAATTCTACTCAGAACACCTTCAACTCACTCTTACAACATGGTTACACAAACTGCTAGTGTATTCAATAACATAGACAAATTCTTAAGAAATGTTCATACTTAAGATAAATTGATCACACATCCAAAATCCATAAAAATAATATTCATATAATATTAAATACTCCCCAATATCCAAGTCATCAAGATATATCAAAAAAATCAAAACAAGCTCAAATAATCTTCTTAGGTCACTTACAATCCATGCATGGACATACAATCAACTTTGAACATTAATATCTTTGACTATACACACTTCCTAATCTTAAAATAAAGTTTATTAGATGAACCATGGAGTCTTATTAATATTTTAATTTTACATGATGGGAAAATTTTTATTTTATCAAATGATATGGTGTAAAAACCACATACTATTTTTTCCCTTTTTAAATTTGAATATTAAATGTAAATGGTCATAGTTAGACCTCAAACACTTTGCTCATAGCTCAAGTCATTGATAATCAAATTAAACATACACCATAAATATTATTATATGAATATTTACCTTTAATACATATTCTACCAATGTTAAATGTTAAACCTTGAACACGTTGACCTCATCTCATGAAATCTAGAAACTTTAACTCAGCACACTCTATTGATCTCTATAAATCAGTCAGGTCTTTATCAAGCAGTGCTCATCATTAAATATTTATCAAAACCCCCATGGTAATTAAACTTGGTACCATCTCATTTATTCCTAACTTCTTGTAGTGATTTACTCCATCGATATTGCTCAAAATTTAACTTGTGCAAATTTGACTAAGTATAGGAACCTTATTTATATGATTGGAAGGCTAAATTTATACAATCATATCTTTTGCTTGAATCAATTTCATGTTCTCAATTTGGACCATATGAATCCTCACATAGGATAATAAAACCATGTGATAAACGGATCCTAAAACCCTCTCATGTGTGAGATATAATGACATAAAAATGTTCACTCCTGTCATAAAGCCAACTATGTCAAAAACTTATCTAGAAGGCCAACTTTGAACATGCATATATTTTACCACACTTCAATGCTTGATCTAAAAGTTAACAAAAATAAACTATTTACAAAATTTAACAAACCCATATGATCAAATTCTCTTGAAACATCCACATGTGTGAGATATTCTACCATTAAATTGCTTACTTGGCTCTTTTTTTCCTCATGCAAATTTGGCTGAGTATGTGAAAATACTATCAAACTACTTAGGAGCCTGACTTTGCCCTTATATATATTTTGATGTTCTTAAGTTCATGATATAAAATTTAGCACATATAAACTAAGTAATAATGTGATCAAAACCATATAACCAACTCCCTTGACTCATTTCCATGTAGTAATGGTAACATCATCAAACTACCTACTTAGATTTTTTTGCCAGTAGACTCAAAATGTATAGATGAAAACTATGGACTACCAGATGAATTATACTAATGAACACAAGCACTAAAATATTATAAAACATCTTAAGTGCCTATTACACATTCTAAATATTCCATAGTCATCCCTAAATATATTTAACATGCCAAAATAAAAGATCAACCAAGCATACTAGGACAATCACATTGTACACTTTGTCATTTTCACATTTACCATCAAGGCACTTCATCCACTCACCTAAAAACATTCATGACATCATCATAAAATAATTTAAAATTCTCAAACATGATGCACCAAATAAAAATGGGAAACTACCATAAGTTTGAACCCACACTAGATCTATAGAAGACAATTTTAGCTCACATAATCTCAAGATCTAATTGATTGCATAAGTGTTTCAAAGAAGAGGTTAAGGAAAAAATGGACAAAGGCAAAGAGGAATTATATATATTGACACTCAAGATTTATCAATAGTAAAATAACATGAATCTAGACCTGCAAACAACTTGAAAACACCCTATAAGAGGTCAGAATGGAGGACCATGGATGAGGAATATTATCCTTCACATAATACCATGATGCAGAATTCAATAGACATAGATCTAAGGCAAGAGAGAGGAAAATAAATTATTTATTTTCATCAAAATATAGTTCTTATAAATTTTTTAGAGGGTTAAGCCTAATCAATATGAGCATATTTTACAATATCTTAGAGAGTTCCCTACTCTTCAAGATCAAAAAGTCCTTATGAGAATTCAAAATCTAAGAGAGACTAATTTATAATAGAAAGAATGGGTAGTATAGAGAAAGGGGAGAAGAGAGAAGAGAGAAGAGGAAGCACATTATCTAAGGATAATTAATGATCTTTCACCTATCAAGGGATGCTTCCACCATTTATTTGGTCCAATAAGGATTAGTCCATCATCAATCAATTAGCCTGAATTAGCTCCATTAGTCTTTGAGCTCTTCTCATTGGATGAAAAGAGGCACTAAAATGCAAGAATTAGTTTTGCATGATGATTCATGACCTTGTTACTAAAGGAAACCCTTAAATGCTCCATAAAATAATTGAATGCTTTGAAATACTTCTCTAATAACTAGATCCATTTACTTTGATTTTTCAAGCCATCTATCATGTCATCTTCCACTTGTGTTCATGATGAGATAAAATCTCGATAACTAAATTTGATAAAGTCATGCCATGTGTGGTTTGAACAACAGTGTATCAAGATAATGGCCATGTTGAAAGATGATTTATTCATTCATAATCATAAATATTTTCCTTTGTATGGGAAACTAAACTTAGGTCTACTATATATGAAAACTAATCCAAACTATTGTTTTTCCTATAGTTTTAATATAGATGACACTCTACTCAATGTTTGGTCCTTTTTTGTCTATAGGTTATCGATGTTTGATCTAAACTAGGTATGAAATACCTATTCTATCTCTTCAAAGCTTTAATAATGCCATTTCATCCTTAAAATTTTCATCCTAACTCAACCCAGATTGTATTTAAACTTGGTTCTTTATGTATTTTTCCACCTTGGTCAAAAACTACCTCTTTGACCCTTGTTGGAAGCTCCTTAGGATCACTGACCAAATTAAGACACTAGGTAGCCTCATGCTCAATTTGAGTCTTATCATATTTTTGAAATATTTGACCCTTGCTCACCTTTGAACTTCCCTATATGAATGCCTCCAAGCCCTAGATCTACCCTTGACTTGTATGCTTAATTTGAGCTAGTGTCACTTGGCATCCCTAAATCTCTTCTCAAGATCTTGCTATTAGTCTATCTGCTTATGTGCTTAACACCACATGGTGGTCTCATGTTCATCCTCAAGAACATTAAATCTTTGACTTAACACACACCATTGATTTATTTTGTGTGATTAAACATGAGCCATTGATATCATTAGAACCCACTAATTCTATTTTTTCCCACTCACCATTAGATCTAATTCTCCTCTCGATGTTATGCCACTTAGCACTCATGCATTAATTTTGGAGATCCTTTACACTTTTTGAACCCAAAAGGTCATTTCATGAGGCTTTAGTTTGATACCCATCCACCTATATTTGACATCTTTGCAAATCTATTTGAAATTCACATGGTCATCACTTAGATATTTAAAATCCACTAGTTATTTACTATAGCCTTAATTTGACATCTAGACACCCATCATTTAACATCTATGTGACCATTAATGGCATCTATGAGATAATCAATGTTTGGACCCTAATGGATGACTGTTGAGCTTGAACTTTGAAACTTGCACAAATATCACTCTATTGAAATAATTTCCCTAAGATAAATTGGCTGATGTAGTTATGTCTTCAAGACTTTTTTATGGGTATTTTTTTTGTTTCGACCACTTTTCTTGAAAGAATTGGATCTTTGGTACTTTTGAATTTGAGACATTTATTGTAGATAAAGTGTTCAAAAGAACTTAGTACTCAAGAAAATTATCCCAGATAATTTTCCTAACATAATTATACTTGGCCTTTTGTTGTAGACAAAATATTTGAAACAATTCCCAACATAGCCAAAAAAAACTAAAACCATTAGCCTATTATAAATATTATCACTTGGCCCAAAATATTCATACTTAATAAAATAAAAAATCTTACAAGAATTGAAGTTATCCAAATAAGAGCCTAAACTAATATGCCAAATAAGGAGTTATCCAAGTAAAAGGTTTTTCAATTAGCTTTTTAACCTACAGGATCAACAAAATTTATGCTTGAACTGTTACTAGATATTTGAAGACTCGAATGAATTATGAAAACCTAAAGCTTGTGTAGACTTATTGCATGACCCTTAACTACTTTGAACACCATGAGAACCTCCTTATATCCCTATCTTTGATCTATAGACTTATCCTTCAAATATTGAAAAATTACACTTTAAGAAAGATTAAAGTATTTTAAAAGCTTTGTGAGAAATATGAGACCTTGGGACCACTCATTTCATATATAATTCTACTCAAATGATTTGATCATTATTTATTTTCACCAAGACCTCTAGAGATTAAAATGTATCCAATATTTTTTGTATGTGGACCAAAAATGGCCAACAGTAACTAAGATACCTTTTTTCAAATGTGATTTCAATATTAGGTCAGATAAGAGTCATTAGTTTGTAACCTTACAAATCACATAGATGATTCCACCAAAGATATGTAGACTCATACTAACTATGAGGATACCACACTTGCCTTTACATTGTAGAACATATTATGTAGATTAAAATACATCTGTAGGTTTACTAACCATGCATTAGCTCCATCACCTAATTTTTAACCTAAAATTTTTGGTGGAGGTAACTTCTCTAGCTCCTTAATAATATGATCAACCATATAACTAGTATTATTTAGAAGTTTCAGTTTAACCACTTGTATTTCATCCCTAACTACAAGTTCACCATGAGAGAATTTAGAAAACTCACATCTAGGGTCAAATATACAAACCATTAAAAAATTAAAATCCATTGATGTATTGCTCAAAAAAATATAATAAATAATCATAAATCATCTATATCTCTAAAGCTTTCAACTGGAGCTTCATCTCCATAGCTTTCATCTAGAGCTCCATCTACATAGCTTCCATACAAATAAAATTAATGAGTGTTGTATATATAGGGAAGGAATATCAATTCTAACTAATATATCAAACTAAGTGATCAATCATTACTAAGAGATCAAGATAGAGATCAATCATAACTAAGAGATTAAGTTAGAGATCAAAACTAAGAGATAAATATCTCTAAATGATAGAAAAACTAAAAAATTATCCCCATAATATATAAGAAATAAATATGTAATATCTAATACTATTTAAAATAATATAAATTAAATATCCACACATAAGTGGGTGGGAATAATAAATTACCTAGGTGAACATGATTTAAGATAAATAAGTTAATCTAACACCCCCCTCAAGTGAAGTTAGGGGATAAAAATAGAGTGCCATATTTGTATATTAGTGCTAGAAACAAGGCCTAATCAGGTACTCATGTACAATATATCTATGAAATAATCTCTCATAAAGTGGAGAAAAGGAGAAAAACTGTAAGAAAATAAAACTCTTCCCCAAAAGAGTGAAATGAAGGAAGGAAATAGGTCCTGAAAATAAGGCCTAATAAGGAACCCATATTAAAAAATGATGCATTATAAAGATAAGTGTCCCTATGAATTCATATCCATCTTGACAAAATACATTGATGTTGAGTCCCTATAACCACTAAGTCAAAATAGGAATGGTGATGAATATGAGTATCATTAAACATGAGCACTATAATCTAGAATACTAGGTAGAATTATGAACTTGAGGAAGCATTGCCTAAACACCCTCCCTTAATGATGAAGTGGGAGAAGATAACAATGAAATTATCTAAATATGTGGACTAAAAATGTTGAGAAGTGAACACAAAGACTGGTTGGGATGCCACACTAGTGTCGCTACACAAAATTTCACCAAGAATACCACTTAAACCTAATAATCCTCATATTATTTAGACAAACAAAGTGCCTAAAAAAGATTACATATAAGAACAAATATTAAAAAATGTATTTAAATTCTCTCAATGAGATGGTCTTGGATGTGATGGGAGATACTGGCAACTAAAATAGTAAAGTGTGCACAAACTAAGTTACACAAACATGAAGGTAGACTATGTTGTACAATTAACCCCCTATGGCACTTTATAATTTAGTGTAAATACAATATATCACATATACAAAATACCAAATGAAAGTAAAGAAGATACTATATACACTAGAATAAATCCAAATAAGGAGTATGTCAACCTATTGAATTAGTTCTCATAAATCATGATATTTTGTCCAAAAATAAGAGAGTAATGTGGGCTAAAAAACACAAGTGGCATAAAAAAACTTACTCAAACAATGCAAGATGTTAGACTCTACTAAAAATGTACCTAGATGTGTAAATATAAATGAGCATGGGTATAATAAAGTGTTTTTATGAGGAGATATGAATAATGAAGAAACTATTCTAGTAAAATCATCATAAATAATGATGTTGCCACCACAAGTGATCTGAAATTGAGGAATGCTGGATGAATATGCATGCATAGGAGTGGATAAAAAATCCACAATAGTGAAATGAGAGGTAATATGTAAATGATGTTAGAATCAAGTAAAAATGCATCCTTAATAGAAATCAAAATGGTGATATCAATTATGGAGAAAGTTTTTTAACTTGTGAAAGGGTTTGGATACCTACCAAATCGGGCATTAACCTTAGGTCTTTAATAAAATAAATCAAAAAAATAAAGGTATGTGGTCAATAAATAAACAAATAAAATATCTCCTTGTGTCTCCCAAATAAGCAATATTATTTTTAATAAAAAATTAAAAAAAATAATCCAAAAATATTGTTTTATAAAAAAAATAAGAAAAAAATCTCCCCATAATGATTTGTTTTTTAATAGTACTCTTCAGTAAAAATATAATATTTTTTCCAAATTTTAATGAGGTTTAAAATTTTAAAATGTTCTAAAAATATCATAATAAGGTGCATAAAACTTAAAAATTATTTTTAGTGATAAGTTATAGTTTTTGTACAATTAAATAAAGAAAAAATTATATTTTTTTAGAATAACACTACTCAATAAAACTAAGACAACTTTTTTATTTATTAATGAAATTAAAATTTTCAAAATGATAAGGTAATTGAGAATAATATGCATGAAACCCATAAACAATTGTAAGATACCATTTATAATTTTCACACAATCTAAAAAATAATAGTCATTTTTAACAAAAAATAGATTTGCAAAAAGTTTGTAGATCTTGTCTCTAATATCTAACTGAGATGAAATTGGAGGTGATCATATATTTCTTAAATAATATGGATGCATTGATGATATTATATACTCATTCAATATTCAAAATTTACCTACTAAAAATAAAATAAAAATGGAAGTCTCCTCCCCCCAAAAAAAATGTTTTTTGCACAACATGAAAGAAAATACTAGATGTTGAGCAAGGATAAGATAAGGAGCTGAGTAATAGTTATTGGAGACTAATTTGATACCATGAAAGAGTTTATAAAACTATGACTTAAAGGTCAAATATATAAACCATTACCATAGTAAAATTTATTGATGTATTACTCAAATAATATCTTAGTATATTATACACAAATAGAACATACAATGATATATCCTCTATAACTCCAAATATTTAATTTAGAGATCCATCTCTATATGTTTTATATAGAGATCCATCTCCATGGCTCCCATGTAAATACAATGAAATGATCCTTTCATATATAAAAAATGAAAATCAATCCTAGCTAAGAAATCAAGTTAAATATTAATCATAACTAAGAGATGAAGCTAGAGATCAAACCTAGGACTAAAAGATAATTATCCATAAAGGATAAAAATAACTAGAAATTATTTCCATAATATTTAAGAGATAAATATATAATATCTCATAATATTTTAAATAATATAAATTAAATATCCACACATAAGTGGGTGGAAATAAATAAATACCTAGGTGAGCATGATCTAAGGTAAATAACCTACTCTAACATCCCCCCTCAAGTGAATCTAGAGGATAAAAATAGAGTGACATATACATAATATGAGTCCTGACAATAAGGCCATATTAGGTACTCATGTATAATATATCTATGAAACAATCTCTCATAAAATATAGAAAGGGAGAAAATTATTAAGAATATAAAACTCCCCTTAAAAAAGAGAGAAATGAAGGAAGGAAATGGATCCCAGTAATAAGGCCTGATGAGGTACCCATACAAAAAAATAATGCAGTGTGAAGACAAGTGTCACTATGAATGCAAATTTATTTTGTCAGAATACAAAGATGTCAAGTTGATATAACTATAAGTTTGAATTAGGAATGATTTATAGTATGAGGACCATTGAATACAAACACTACACTCTAGAATATTGGGTAGAATGATGAACCAAAGTAAGCATTATCTTAACACCTTCCCTTAATGTTAAACTATGAGAGTATGGTAATGAAGGTCTCTAAATAATTGGACTAAAAATGATGATAAGTGAGCACAATTACTGGTGGGGATGCCACACTGGTTCCACTACACAAAAAGTCACCAAAAATGCCACTAAGACATAACAATCCTCATATGGGTTCTGAAAAACAAAGTTCTTAAATAAGATACCTATATATAAAGGAAAAATATAGAAAATATAGATAAAATATCTCATAAATATGGTCTTGGTGGTGATGGGAGAGACTAGCAACTGAAATAGTAAATGGCCCCTACACTAAGGTACACACATAGGAAGGTATACTAGGCTATAAAAAATAATCCCCCAGGAAACTTTATTATTTTAATACAAGTATAATATATCCCATACATGAAAATACCAAATGAAATCAATGTAGAGATTATATACACCAAAATAAATACAAATAAGGAGATTGTTGACCTATTTAAAAAGTCATCACAAATCATTAATTTCTTCAAAAATAAGATAACAATGTGGGCCAAAAATACAAGTTTCACAAGAAGCATACTCAAATAATTTAAGACATCATACTCTACAAAAAAAACATATTCAATCATACATATAAATGAGCATGAGTGAAACAAAATTTGTTTTTCCAGAGGATATGAAATAATGGAGGAAACAATTTGGTAAAATCATCACAAAGATGGTGGTGACACCATAAGTGATCTAAAATTCATCCCAAATCAAATAGGAATGGTGGATGAAGATATCTATATATGAGTGGATGAAAAAAATTACAATAGTAAAATGCAAGGTAACTTGTAAAGGGACATCAATCTTAGTTGAAAATGCATCCATGATTGCAATCAATATGGTGAAATCAATGAAGGTGAAAGTTTGTTTGCTTGTGAATGGGTTTGAATACTTGTTAAACTAGGTCTCACCCTCCAGTCTTTGACAATTGAGATCATTGAAAAGTATGTGTCCAAGAAATAATAAAATATAATATGTAATTGTTTCATCCAAATATAAAATATTGTTTTTGATTAAAAAATAATTAAAAAATCATCTAAGGATATTATTCTATAAAAACAATAAAAAATTCTCCCTACAAGAATTTGTTTTTGAATAGTACTACTAAGTAAAACTAGAATAACTTTTACAATTTTTAATGAAATAAATTTTTTTAAAATGTTCTAAACTGATGAGAATAAGGTGCACAAAACTCAAATATTATTTTGAGTTATTAGTTATATTTTTCTTATAATTAAATAAATAAAATGCATATTATTTTAGAATAGTAATGCTCATTAAAAATATGATAACTTTTTTAATTCAAAATTTCATACTATTATGGAAAGTAGAAAGTAAGGATCATAAAACCTAAAAACTTTCAGATAGATGATTTACAGTTTTCTCACAATCTAAAAAACATTATCATTTTAAAAGATTATAGATTTGTTAAAAGCTTATAGATATTCTCTCTAATATCTAACTTGGATGAAATTAGAGGTGATCATGTATTTCTGAAAAAATATGGATGCATTGGTGATCTTTGATTAACTTCTTCAATCTCCAAAATTTACCTACAATAAAAAATACAAAAGAAAAATCCTCTAAAAATAGATGTTGAGTAAGGATAAGCTAAGGAGATGAATAATATTTGTTGAAAATCTCTTTGATGCTATGAAAGAGTTTTAAAGACTCTCACCTGAGCTAAAATCTACAAACTATTACCATAGTAAAAACCATTGATGGATTGCTCAAATAATGTCTTAGTATATTATAAAAAAATAGAAAATACAATGATAAATCCTTTATATATTCAAATATTCCATCTAAAGCTCCATCTCCATAGTTTCCATGCAAATACAATGAATGATCCTTTCATAAATATGCAATGAAGATCAATTATAACTAAGATATCGAACTAAGTGATAAATCATAACTAAAAGATCAAGCTAGATATCAATCACAACTAAGAGATCAAGCTAGAGATCAAACCTAGGGCTAAGACATAATTATCCCTAAAAGTTATAAATAATTGGAAATTATCCCCATAATATATAAAATATAAATAGGCAATATCTAATAATATCTAAAATAAGATAAATGAAATATTCACATACAAGTGGGTGGGAATAAATAAATACCTAAGTAAACATGAGCTAAAGTAAATAACCTACTCTAACACCCCCTGCTCAAGTGAAACTAGGGTACAAAAATAAATTAGAATAACCATAGTCATAATAACAAGGCCTAATCAGGTACTCATTATAATATATCTATGAAACAATCTCTCATAAAGTGGAGAAAGGGATAAAACTTGTAGGAAAATAAAACTACCCTACAGAAATAAAATTGAAGGAAGGAAATAGGTCCTTATAATAAGGCTTGATGAAGTAACCATACAAAAAAATGATGTAGTGTAAAGACAAGTGTCTTTATGGATGTTAATCCATCTTGACAGTATACATTTCAAGTCACTATAATTTCCAAGTTGAAGTAAGAATGGTGTTGAATATGAGGATCACTGATTATGAACACTGCACTCTAGAATACTCAATAGAATGATAAAGATGAGGAAATGTTGTCTGAACATTCTCTCTCAACATTGAACTGGGAGAAGATTGAAATGAATGTAGACTAAAAATGGTGATAAATGATCATAAATATTGGTGGGGATGCCATACTAGTTTTAATATACAAAAAGTCACCAAGAATGCCACTGAGACATAAAAATTCTTATATGAGTTATGGAAAATAATTTCCTAACTAAGATACATATATACAAAGGAATAATTTATAAAATATAGATAAATCTCTCAAAAATATTGCTCTAGTGGTGATGGGAGAGACTAACAACTGAAATAGTAAAAGATGCATAAACTAATGTGCACATATATGAAGGTAGATTAAGATGCCAAATCATACCCCCATGCCACATTATAAATTAGTGAAAGTATAATATATCCCATACACTAAAACACAAAATGAATATAAGGAATGAAATGTATACACTAAAATAGATCCTAAAAAAGATTTTGTTAACATGTCAAAAAAATCATCAGAAATCACACAAGTTGATCCAAAAATAAGAGAACAATGTGGGATAAAAACATATGTGATAAAAAAACATACTCAAACAATGCAAGATGTCATTTCTAAAAATATGTCTACAAGTGTACATATAAATGAACATGAGTGTAATAAAGTTTTTTTATGAAGTGATATGAGTAATGAAGGAACCATGCTAGTACAATTCTCACAAAGAATAATGATGCCACCGCAAGTGATATGAATTCCATCCTAAATCAAATAGGAAGTGTATGAAGATATGTACAAAGAAGTGGATTAAATAATCCACAATAGTAAAATGTGAGGTCACATGCAAAGGGACATCAAACTTAGTTGAAAATACATCCATGATTGTAATGAAGATGGTGAAATCAATGAAGGATAAAGTTTGTTTACTCATGAAGGGGTTTGACCACTTGTCAAACCAAGTCTCACCCTCCAGTCTGTCACAAAAATTATTGAAAAAAAGGTATGTGGCCAAGCAATTAAAAAATACAATATATTGTTGTCTCCTAAATACAAAATATTTTTTTTAATAAAAAATCATCCAAAGATATTGTTTTATAAAATATTAATAAAAGAATCTCACCACAAGAATTTTTTATGAATATTATTTATCACTAAAACTATAATAAATTTTTGAATTCTCTCTAAAATTTATATTTTGAAAATATTCGTAAAGTCTGAGAATAGGGTGCATCAAACCCAAAAATTCCTTTGAGTGATTAAATACAGTTTTTGCATAATTAAAGAATGAAAAGTTGTATTTTTCAAAAGAGTAATGCTCATTAAAACTATGATAACCTTTTTAATTCTTAATGAAATTAAAATTTTCAAAATGTTCTTAAACTTAAAAAACAAGGAACATAAAATTTTAAAAACAAATTTGAGAGATCATTTACAATTTTCTCACAATTTTAAAAAGAACAGTCATTTTTAACCAAAAGTGGATTTGTAAGAAAAATTTAGATATTATCTTTGATATCTAGCTAAAATTAAATAAGATGTGATCATGTATTTCTTAGATAATTTGGATTTATTGATGATATTTGATTTATCTTTTGATCTCAAAAATTTATTTGCAATAAAAAGCACAAAAAAAGAGGAAACACCCCTCGCCAAAAAAAACTAAATTTTTGTTCGCAATATGAAATAAAATACCAGATGTTAATCAAGGAGAATCAAAGGAGCTAATTAATGTTTATTGGAGACCAATTTGATGCCATGAATTTTTTTAGAAAACTCACCTAGGGTCAAATCTACAAATTATTACCACAACAAAAGTCATTGATGCATTAATCAAATAATATTTTAGTGTATTATACACAAATAGAAAATAAAATGATAAACATTTTATATCTCTAAATATTATATTTAGATATCCATATAAATATTTTTCATGAAAATAAAATTAATGGCCTTGTTTTCTACTTTTTATAACATTTAGAAATTTTGATTTTCATTAAGAATTGTCAAAGTTATGGTAGTTTTACTAAGTAGTACTATTCTAAAAATAATAATTTTTATTTATTTAATTGTCTGAAAACTATAACTGGTCACTCAAAATCATTTTTGAGTTTTTTTCACCTTGTTCTCATATTTTTGGAACATTTTAAATTTCATTAAAATTTGAAAATTTTATTGTAGTTTGACTAAGCAGTACTATTTAAAACCAAATCCCTTTGGGGAGATTTTTTTTATTGTATTAATTTTATAAAATAATATTATTGGATGATTTTTTTAATGTTTTTTATTATAAAAAAATATTTTGTATCTGGGAGACATAAGGAGATATTGTATTTTTTTAATTTTTTGGCCACATATATTTTTTCCAATCTTGTTTATTGAATATTGAAGGGTGAGGCCCGACTTGGTAGGTGACCAAATCCCTTCACACAAAAAAAAAAATGTCTTTCATTGATTTATCCAATTGATTACAATCATGGATGCATTTTAGGCTAATTCTAATATCCCTTTTTAAGTTACCTTATATGTTATTATTGTGATTTTTTTCATCCACTCATATGCATACATATTTATCCACCATTCCTATTTGATTTGGGATGGATTTTAGATAACCTGTGGTGGCACCATCATTCTTTTTGAGGATTTTAATAGCATAGTTCCTCCATTATTTAGATGCCCTCAAAAAAAAAATTTAATGCATTCATGTTAATTTATCTATACACTTGAAGATGTATTTTTTATAAACCCTGATGTCTTGCATTGTTTGATTATTTTTTTTATGCCACTTGTATTTTTTGGCCCACATTTCTCTCTTAGTTTTCTATCAACTCTCATAATTTGTGATGGCTTCTTAGACAGGTTGATAGTTTCCTTATTTATATCTATTATGGTGTATATAGCATCTTATTTGTTTTTATTTGGTATTTTTGTGTATATGATATATTTTACTTGTACTCATTTATAAAGTGCCATGGGGGTTTGATTTTACAACCTAGCATACCTTCATGTGTGTGCATCTTATCCTATGTACCCTTTACTATTTCAGTTGCTAATCACTCCCATCACCACCTGTGATGCAGAGGTCATCAATAAGTTTGTATTTCATTAATAGAATAAGGAATAGATGCACCCTTACCTCTATAATTTCACCTAGCTCTAATCCTTTGCTGACTTTTCTTCATTATCAACCTCTTGGCTTAATACCTACGTATCTCTCTTCAATACCTTTGTCCTCTAAGTGCACTTATTCATTCTTGACAATGAAAAAAAATAAACAATGGAAGCATCAAAAGAAAATGAATATCCAATTACAAAAAACACAAAGATAATAAACTTTTTATCATCCATTTTCCTTCACTAGTCAATCTTACACTTTCAACTTTCATTGCACTTTACAAGAAAATATAGAGTCTATTATGATTTATTTTCTTCAATTGAGGAAAAATTATCTTTATTCACTTCTTTTGGGTTTTTATACATTACACCCTTCTAATCCAACCCCACCAACTCTGACTCCAACAAAAATATTTCAACTTCTTTTATGTCATGTAACTATCCTAATTGAATTTGAACCTTTCTAATGCTCACTAGTAACTATGTTTGGACCTTGGAAGATATGCAAAGATTGATATTCTATATAAGTGAGTATTATGAATCATGTGTAGAAACATATTGTACTCAAAAATTCACATAGACCCCTGACACTTATGGCTTCCTTCAAATTACTCCTATAACCCCTAAACATAGATAAAACATTTAAAAATTCAAACTTAATACATTTAGTGGAAAAATGCCAAAATGATCCTAATTCAAATTTGACAACAATATAGAATTAAATATGAATTATTATAAACCTCCTATGACCAAAATGACTTATAAAAGACTCACACATGTGAAATAGACCAAAATGTACAAAGGGTGGTGATGTTCCTGCATCAACTGAAGCCATCTTCTTGAGAGATTTATGTACATTCTCTAGTTTTTTTTTATACTTGGGTATATTATTTAGGATCTTTTTTGATGGAAATAATCTAAGGATTTTTATGTCTTAGTGGAATTATTGGTGGCATTTTATATAGTGATACTAATGTGGCATCCCCACCAATATTTGTTCTCACTTATCACCATTTCCAATCCATTTATTTAGAGACATTCATTTCCATCTTCTCTTAGTTTATCATTGAGGGAGGTTATTCAGGCAATGCTTCCTTAGTTTCATCATTCTACCTAGTATTCTAGAGTGGGGTGTTTATATTTATTCATCCTCATATTAAACACCATTCCTACTTTGACTTGGAAGTTATAATGACTCAACATCTATGTATTCTATCAATATAAATTTACATACATAGCGACACTTGTATTGAGACTACATTTTTTTGGGCATGGGTACCTCATCAGGCCTTGTTATCAAGAACCATTTCCTTAACTCATTTCTCTCTTTAGGGGTTTTTTTATTTTCCTATGAATTTAATCCCTTTCTTCACTTTATGACTTTAGTATCTTCATCATGCATATAATTCACATGGCATAGAAGATTCAAAAACTTGTTTTCATACTCAATTATAGTCATATTTTTTTTAGTAGCTAAAAATTAGTGATTTTCTATTCCTTAAAGTTATAAATAAGATACATTTTTATGAATTAAATTTAAAAAGTATGTAAAGTAAGATTCATTGGTTGGTAACATTCTAAAGCAAATATTTGATTCCACCAAAGAGATGTAACTCATACTAATCCATAGGTTTAAACCCTTGCCTTTACATTATAAGACATATTTTTAAAATTAAAATAATTTTGTAGGTTTAGTGACTATATATCTACTACATCACTTGATTTTTCACTTGAAAAGGTTGGTGAAGGCTACTTCTTTAGTGCATTAATAATATGATAATCCATATTACTAGGATTACTCTGAAGTTCTAGTTTAGCCACTTATTTTTCATCTCTTTCTATAAGTTCATCAGTTGTAACTCCTATATTATTCAAATTTCTCTCCTTGGTATCCAATTTACTTTGAATATAATTTATCATATTCATAAACCCATTCAAAACTACTTCCTTATTAATGTTATGGTTGATTTACTCATGATTAAGGCCCTCAATAATATTGTTATCATTATTAATAATAGTTCCTCTCTCTTAGGAATGTTGATCATACAAGATCTTCCTCTACCTGGAATAACATTTCTTAGGTTATTTTTTGCTGTTATTGATCTTGTCCTCACCATCATATGGTGAAATACATAACAACTTAGTAGAAATTAGGAACAAACATTTACCAAAGCTACCTAGATTAGTAAACCATGCTCATATACAAATATCTCATAACCACAATTTTTTTAATTTTTTTATTAATTAAATAGATCACTCATAGCTTAACATGAAAACATGTAATGATATCCATAACTATTTTACCACCAATATAGTAACTACACTAAGTGCATAATACATTAATAGTTTCTTAGGAAGTATGTTTTAAAACAACCCAATAGGTAGATATAAGTGGGTCAGTGTGGTCTTACCCACTCACCTCTATCCACGTATTGTAATGTAACCTTCTTAATGGAGTCACCAATGACTTATGATCTTACTTGAGTACATACACATGCTATAAAATAACTAGTATGTCAAAGGTAGGATCATTAAAGTTCTAAAACCAAAGGTTGAGAAAGTTTAGATTCAATGGAAGGATGATCATACTAAACTTGGTTAATTACGATTCATTATACTCACAACTAACAAATAGAGATAAAGGGAAAATGAGTATTTTTAAAAGTAATTCAAAGTACTTAAACACATTTTAAAATATCAATCAATTCATGTAAGTATTTGTATGTGTCATATACTAAAGATACTAAAAAATTAGAGATGTTTGAACAAACATGACTAAGTTTTACTTAGGAATAACTTACCATTTTGTATATAGGGTACTAGTCTAAGATTAGCTTGCCTAAGGATCAATAAGGTCTCAAGATGGATATGTTAATTCCCTTTATATTATTTAAATGTCTTAGTACACATATTCAATTACTTAATTAAGAATTATATTCATTTAATCCTTAATTCCCAATTAAACTCTATAAAAAAAAAAAAAAACCTCCCTCCCCCCCCCCCCATTAATTTTAAATTAAACTCT
>JARHVA010010916.1:0-113410 GCA_037957365.1 Torreya grandis | reverse complement strand
CGACCAAGGTTGATGTAGCTGACATAGTCATGTAAACTATAGAAAAGGGGTTTAGGTTAGGGAAAGGGCTAATGAATGTGGTAAATGACTAGAAGAGTGTATAAAGTATGAGGCAAAGCTTAGGGAAATGTTTTTTGGAGCTGTTTGGATTGATAAGAAGTGTCAATAAGGGACAACAATCCTATAAATAACCAATAGTTTGCCCACCCCTTTCTTAGTGTAACCTTTAAGAAATGTACTTATAGATATTGAGACTCGACAAGTTCTTCCAAGATAGGAAACATCAATAATTTATAATGTTTTAAAATATTATGTGTACATATATGCCCCACTTGAAGCTCATCACGTGTCATTTAGTTGCAATAGGGGATGGTGTTTTGATAAATAATATAGTAATACACAATGTCAAAGCTAAAAAAAATTGTAATATTTTAAAATAAAATTAACTAAAAATTTAAATGTGTGCATACATTGACTTGCCTTTATCATTGGGTGTTTATATATTGTGTTTATATTTTTTTTTGTGGAGTGCATAGAGATTGATTTTTGATAAAAATAAGAATACAAAACTAAAGAGAAAAAAACATAGAAAATCCAAGATAACTAGTGCTTATGTGGATGGGACATACATGGAAATTTGGAAAGATGGGGTGACAAATGCTATGTTATACCAAATGACCAAATTAAAAGTTTAAATTAAATTGGGTAACTAAAAATCCAAGGCTACTAAGGACCAAAAAACTCAAACAATTATACCTTAAGTAAGAAAGTCAAACTCACCAAATCAAACCAAGTATACATGTCAAAAAGGATGGTAATCAAAAATCAATGTAAAATTAGTACCAATCCTTGCTTAAACAAACATGGGGGAAAATGGTTTAAAAACATTGATGAGTGAGAAGTAACAATCCTTACTCAATCATCAATGGAAAAAGGTGCATAAAATGGAAAACAACATTGATGAGTGAGAAGTAACAAACCAACCCACTTTATAATGGAAAAAGTACATGAAAGTATAAATAGACTCAGGTGTCCACCAAAAAAAGGTGGTACAATAATGAAAAATGGTAAAATAAATCAAGTCATATCTAGAAATGTTGAGCCAAGGCATAAAGAAAGTAATCCATAGTTGCTCAAACATGTTGTTTTGATTTAAACATAGATAAAACTAAAACAAAGTAATGCTAGCATATTTTTAATATGTGAAGAAGAAGGAAGTAGAGAAGAGGGAAAATAGATTTATAATCAAAATTTTCTTGTCAAGGGGGGAAATGAAATGGGTGGAGGGGAGAATGAAGGAAAAACAAAAGTATAAGAACTCTTTATTGAAGTTAAGACACTTAAATTAGGTTTGTCAAAACAAGAGCACTTTCTACCTTAAGGACTCTTAAGAACTTCTCTTAACAACACAAATCTTAGGTCAAAAAATAAAGTATGTAGAGCATCCGATGAAGGCTACATGCATGAAAAGTAAAATAGACCTACCTTCTTATAATGTGTTCCATGTTCTTCAAAACCCCTTATAGAGTCATCAGTCCACTATGAATATTGGGTACTTGCATGAGAAAGTAGGTAGCACCATAGAGTTTATTGAATTTTTGTATTTCAATCTACTAAACTAACACACCCGAATGGACCTTTAGCTCTATTGTAATCATGTCTTTTGGTGTGATATTGACTTTTGAGATTTGTATATTTCCTTGTATATATCATTGCATTTTGATTCAAATGATTTGGATTTTAACTTTCTTGATGGATTTTTATATTCCTCCTCCATACGGATTCAAAAAACCGAACATGGGTGATAAAGATGAATTTCATTTGAATACTTGGGACTTGGTTGCTAAAAGAGAGAACTAAAAGAGTATGTTGTCTAAGAGTATTATAAATCTAGGTGAAATAAATGTGATATCTTGACTTTGAACTTGTTTTATCCTATGCGGAGTGAAAGGAAAGGAAATCAAGAAGAATGAAACATGAAACAATTTGAATTACTTTAAATCACAAAAAATGTGACAAAGGGTAAAAAAAGGGATTCAATGAAAAAAGTGTGATTCTAATTTAACTTATTTGGGAATAATGGAGTATTATTCCTATTTTAGTTAAGGGTCTAGATCAACAAATCAATATAGAATATAGTAATAAATACAATCTTGATTTGTACAATGATTTGTATTTTTCACCTTTATAAAAATAGTAATAAATAAGAGAAAATACAACTTAGCTTGAAAATAGACTGATGTGGATGATATAGAGGTTCAAAATGGTTGTGTAGAACTGGAAAGGTGTCATAAATTTGAATCTAGCTTTCAATTGGTGAAAGGATAGGAGCACCAAAAATTGGATGCTTTAGTGTCTAAATATGTTGTTTGTTCCTATTACTATTATCCAAACTGATCACAAAGACCTAAATTTCTTAGGTAGTTGTGATGTACTTGTGAAACATCAAGCACTGGTTGTCAATAGAACTCACTGTGGACCTAATTTTTGTCTTCAACCCTAACCCTCCATCATGCTTGAAAAAATGATATTTGATTCACTTGAGAAAGGGGGGTTAATGTGAAAGATCTATTGAACATGAAATCCACACCCCTTGTGTGTGCATGCTACCTACATACCAATACTTTGAATTGGGATCAAGCCATATGTAGTTCTCCCACGTAGTGTGCTTTGTACAATAGTGTGATGCAAATGCAATGTCAAATTGATAGTGTTTGAGGTGCTTATGGCCTGGTATGAGGATTTGAATAGGTTTACAGCTATGTTGGGTGATTGTATGTGAAGAATAGGGATGTTTGCATTAGTCCTTTGTTTGTGTTCTTTCTTGATTTGTAAGTTTGGTCACCTCCTTTGTAAATTAGCTTTGAGTGGGATTTTATAGGGAATAATTGGTCATGGGTCAGATGTAATTGTGCTAGGCTAACCTAATTAAGGATAAAGAGTAAATGAAAATGACTGTTGGGCCTGAAAGTACAAATAGATAAGATCATGAATATGGGACACTTTTCTATGGAATGCTATAGTCGAAATGGGGCACTCTTATCCTATAGGATCGGTACCTGGGGGGACAAGATTGACATTGGGAATATTACTTGGCTAAGCTAGAATGACCATTTAGAAGGTTCCAAATGATTAGAAATGAGCAAAAAGGTGTGTATAAGGGTCACAAGTGCATGCAAAAAGGACCTATGGATGGGGTGTTGTAAGCCACACTCAAAATACCAATTTGGATATTTTATATGACTACATTTTCCCCTCCCCCCTTTATTTTGGTGATGTAGCAAAGTGAAATAATAGGATAAAAAAATAGAAAGCATAACTGAACTTACCTGCAAGGGTGAAGCCCATGAAGATGTGTGATGTTGAGTGTGTGTAGAGAGAGCATATCATGAAGCGTAAATCTGAAAAAGAAAATAAGGAGTAGATTAGTTCTTATTAGACATGCTATGTCTAAAATAAGAACACATAAAGGCTAGATAAAAAAGAGAGGAATAGAAAGGAATGAATATGCCTCACTGGGTATGCAAACCAATATAAAACCTATTGTGATGCTTGAGTGATGTTGAGTGATGATGGGTGATGTTGGGTATGTGTTGTACCAAGAGTAATATTGTGAATGAATCTGAGTTCTCAATTCCACAAGGGTGGATCAAGAATACAAAGGATGGCCCTTTGGATCCATCATCATCCATTATATAGTAAATTTACATGATCATTCATGTATTAATCAATGTTTAGACTATGTCTCTAATTCCTCTGACTAGGTGGCTCAAGAATACAAAGGATCGGTAGTCCTTTGGCTCTATCATTTGCCACTAAGTGTGAACTATGAACTGATACCAATAAAAATGTGTGTTGAATGAGATGGCTCATGAAGCCCATGAATGCTACATAATCTGATAATGTGGTGTGGATAGATGAATGTGTACTGAGAACTAAGCCAATCTTGGCCACTCCAAAAGGTGGAGATTATGCTTGTATGAAAGCCTCTTCAAAACTGATAACTAGGCTTATATGAAATCCATTCTAAAATGATGCCAAGTACTTGTAAATAGAATAAGGCATGTAACTACTAAAAATACATAGGTAATACAATGAAATAGAAATAAAAGAAGGCAAATGTGCCATATACATTACCCCTAATCACTGGTGTCTCTAACATGGATTCTGATCTCGAAGTTGTACCAAATACCCAATCTAAAATTGGAAGTGAGATACATCATACTGCACATGATGCCCCCTATATCTAGATAATTTAAGTAAATCTATACTAAAACTACCCAGTCTAAATTGGATTATAACTAATAAAACTATAATTGACATTACCTTTCTATCTATTTTTGAAAATTCTAGTTTTTGGTTATTTAAACAAGAGCATCAAAAATTGGACACTTTGTTGTAAGGCATTATACTTAAAATGGGGTGCTCTTGTCCTTTACTATGTTTTATGACTATTTTATGTTCATCCCTATTTTTTTGGTCTATTTTTCATTTTTTGAATTTTGGGTGTTTTGAAAACTAATTATTTTGATCGATAGAGGTATTTCATCTATGTGACAAAACCCCTATTGTTTACCCCCTCTTCTAAGGGTAGGAATGAAGAACCTATAATGAATTCCCTTAGAAGAAAGATCCCTACAAGTGTGTTATGTTGCAAAATTCATGATATACCAATGATAATCCAAAAGATGTCTCAAGATATAACATAGTTGTATTGGAAATTATTAGATCAACATGGGTATGCCTAGATAGATGTAAAAATGTAATATCATGTATAGTATACTAAACTAAAACTTGAAATATGGTTAGTTTTCAAGGAGGGATGGAGAATGATGTCCATCATGGCATCCACGAAGGCAAGATAATGCATGATGTGGATCATAGCATTGGAAACAAATAAGAATCAAATAATCATGCAAGGCAAGAAGTAAGAAGCATAGAAAAGAGGCCAAGGGGCTAAGCAAACAAGGGACATGGGCACATGTCACTCAAACTAGGAAAACAAGCATACAAGGCATGTTCAAATTCCTACATACACAAACAATTTAAAATAATCAAGATTGGCATGAGGGTCATAAGCACATACAAGAGTAAAAACAAAGAACATTGGCAAATGTCCTAAGGTACACACAAGTAACAAAATAAGAACTAATAAATGCAATTGCATCTAGCTATTCAAAGCAATAAAAGAAGGCATGAAAATAATGGAAATAGTATCACATCTAACTAATCAAATCAAGAAGTGAAAGTATGCAAAATATGTAGTACAAGACTAGGTAGATGCTAAGAAATACAAAAGTGATATATACTTGTGAGTTTCAATATAATAATCTATGTAGGCTAGTAAGTAATATACATCAACATGATAACTAGAGTGTGTGCTATAGGAGTGACATAATTTGGATGGTGTAATCATGTGAAGATGCCCCTGATGGGTAGATATGTTGATGTATGTCTTGAATGTAAAAGTAAGATGTCCCCTCAATGGGTAGAGTGAAGCAATCAAAGATCTGAGTGTCACTATACACACTCAAAAAAGATCAAGTGAAGCATGGTAATGTAGATAAATCAACAAATAATAACATAGAACAATATAATGTAAGTCTAGTATGGTAGTAGAAATGTAAAGCATGGATAATGCATATAATTGAAAAGTTTTTGGTGTTTTGAGTTACTTGAATGTTCTTGTATTTTGACATGTTATATTATTTTTGGTATTTTGAAATATTGTATTGTTTTTGGTATTTTGAAATAAGATATGTACAAGTAATCATAAGGAAACTATGTAAAAGAAAGTGAAAAGAAATAATATACAAGTAAGCTAAGAAATTATGTACAAGATTGAGAAGAAATGATACTAACTAATGAGTCCCATAAGAGACTCCCTATTATGATGTCCTATATCAAGGAGAGGGATCATGCATGATTTTGACGCATGATGGAAGGGTTGAAACTGTGACTCTAAAAGTTGTGTATCTTGTAAGTGCTCTAAAATATCTATAGTGTAAATTGACTATGGGGTCCACCTATAATTATGAGAAGTTGATGCAACTATGGGGCTCTCAGGGAACCATCTGGTAGTATAAGAATATATTTGAAAATGTGATATGTGTGTATAGGCATGAGACCTTAATGATACTACCTTGGGTGTGAATATTGTAGCTAGAAACTATCTAGAGTCTTAAAGCTATCACTGATGCAATGATTGCTCTAAGACAAGCCTTCGTGGAAGTGTATGAACTCTCTATGCTAGCGAGGGAGGCCTCAACTATGTATAAATCTCAAATAGAGGAAGAACTATAACTAGAGGAAGAACTAAAACTAGTGACTATAGAGTAGGATATGGCTCTAAAGTGGGGAGTGTTAACTTATATGGAACTCCACTAACTGTAACAACCTAATTAACATGATAGTATTTCATGCATCTATGAACTTAAGAAGGTACTACACGAAGTTTCTATATCCATGGTTAACCAAAAAACATTTTGAAGACTCCTACACTAGGAATAATACTAAATAGTGTGATGACATGCGTTGGATAAACCTGTGGAAGAAGTACAATTTCACCTAATACATTATTTATTTGTCTATTAAATCCACTGATAACTATGTCCATCAGGGTGATATCCTAATTTAAATATCCTAAATGTTGAAGTAATGTCATAGTGCATATGTTCACACTAGATCCATTATTTATGAGAACACTATGAATGAGATGGTGATCAATGTCGGCTTTGATAAAGAGTGTATAGTAATTTTAAACATCCTCAACTATAACCTACTCTAAGAAGGAGATCAAATGTCTAACTAGGACTTTGGAATTATACACACCAATTATGTTGCTCAAAGGATGTGACTCAACTAAATGTGCCTGGTATAGCTAGTGGAGGGTGTGCATGATAGACATGGTGAATACCTAATGTGTACCCTATCTCCTATTTATAATGTTGTGGGAAAAGGATCTGAGAATTTTTTTAGAGCTTTGTCCTATGTTTGTTTTGCTTAAGGAGGCTCAAATGGAGTGTCAATATCAATAAGGTTGCCATCTATCAAGTCTTTTATCTTGTGTCACAAATTGATGCATCTATTTATTGTGTGGCCTGGTGCCCTATGAAAATTATAGAATGCATTATGACCATATCCACATGGAAGAGGATTTTTCATATCAACTTCGTGAATAGGAGGGAGAAGTAGGACATTACATTCCAATAGCTGTTATAAGACTCTGGCTAGAGATATTGGTAGATTGGTAAAGGGTCATTGAGGAGGCACTGATAAAACCACTCATTGAGAGGGATATGAAGCCACATTAATTATAGGTTGATTTTCACTTTTGTTATCATTAACATTTACTTTGTATGGCACTGTACTATTACTCTTATTTATTATTTTGATATGATTATGTACTTGAGTTTTCCCATTGAAGTAATTTGAATTCCCTTTCTTTTAGTGTATGACATAACTCAGTGAAGGAAGAAAACTGTTTAAACATTATTGACTCTTAAAAAGTTAGCACAAGGCTCTGTTTGAAGAGATATTGTAATTATTGATCGGCCATGGGGCTAGTCATTTTAACCAATATAGTCTTATATATAAAAACATAATCTATGAGATGTTCATTTGACTTTTGTTTTTGTTATGCAACTTGGGCATAAAAAACCCTGTCACATTTGTTAATGCTAAAATGAGCTAGGAACATCCCAGCTAAAATATTTAATGTTTTAATCAATTGATTTGGTAGACTATAGAACCACTGTAGAGCATAATACTTTAAACTCCATGGAAATAGCTTGGTTAATAACCAGTAGTTTGGCACATATTCCAAGCATGCTGTATGGAAATATCTCAAGTCTATCTCTAGATCACCATTGCCATAATATAGAGTGATCTTGGGTTGAACAAAACCAAGTGGTAAGGGTGTAGAAGTAATATGTCATGTCAATGATATATGAAGTAGAGAAAAAGAGTCCAAAGCTTGTGTTGGTCTAGAGGCACCTTGATCAATATGTAACACCTTGGATTGACGATATTTAATCTCTTGTATAAGAGCAGCCACATCAGGAGGTGAAGATGTACTAGCCATAATTAGTGGTGCCACATAGGAAGGTTGGACTACTATAGGGGGTTGTTGAGACATAGTTACCCTCATAGTGTCATTTGCAATTGGTTATTCTATGGTTTGAGAGGATTGACCATTATTTATTTATTTTGTTTTTTTTTGTAGTATTTTAAGCATATCATCTTGCATATCAAGATTTTTAGTTAAAAGGTCTTGAAGTTCCCTCTTATCAATTTTGTCAAAGACAGTATATTAGGCCATTATTAAAGTAGGAAAACAAAGCAAAACTGGATTGAATATTTTTAAATAATTTGTAATAAGAAAAATGTGATGGAAGGAAATTACTGAATAAAAGAAATGTAAAGTCCTAAAAATAACAAACTAGAATATGCATAAAAAGGATACCTCCAAAAACATGTAAGGCGCTACCTCCAAAAACATAGGGACCTAATTTATTCAGCTAGGGGTTGAAATAAATGTTTTTAAAAATTACAATGGTGAATTTTAAAAGTTTAATGTGATATATATATATATATATATATATATATATATATATATATATATATATATGAGGGAAAATTTAGAAGAATATTGTGAAAATCAGCAAGCAATTTTTGTTATGGTTTTTAGCATTTTTATGCACAAATGAAGTAAGTTGGGTTCACCAAATGATTTAAATTATTTAGAAATAATGGAGTGTTATTTATATTTTATTTAAGGTATGGATTAATAAATCAGTACAAAATATAACAATAAATATAGTCCTAATTTGTGCAACTGTTTATCTTTTTCACCTTTCTAAAGATAGCAATAAATAAGAAAAAATATAACTTAGTTGGGAAATAGACTAAGATGAATGATACAGAGGTTTAAAATGGCTATATAGGATTGGGAAGGTATTGTAAACTTGAATCTAGATATCATTTGGTGAAAAGACATGAGTGCCTAAAATTGAATGCTTTGGTATTCAGTGTTCTTATTCATTCCTACCATTGTTATCCAAACTAATAAAAAAGACCTAATTTTTTTCAGTAGTTGTGTTATGCCAATGTTGGCATGATTTTGAATAATTGAGCACTGGTTATCGATAAAACTCACTATGGAGCTGATTTTTATCTTCAAACTCTAACCCTCCATCATGCTTGATAAAATGAGATTTGAGTTACTTGAGAAAGGGGTGGTTAGTGTGAATGATGTACTGAACATGCAATCCAAACCCCTTGTGTGGGCACATTTCCTACATACTAATACTCTGAAGAGGGATCAAGTCATATGTAGTTCTCCCATCTAGTGTGCTTTGTGTGATAGTGTGATGTGGATGTAAATACCAAATTGATAGTGTTTGAGGTGGTCAGGGCTTGGTATGAGCATTTGAGTAGGTTTGCTACTATGTTGGATGACTGTCTACAAATAATAGGGAAGTTTGCCTTAGTGATTTATTTGTTTTCTTGCTTATTTTTTAAGTTGGGTCACCTCTTTTGTAAATGAGCTTTGAGTGGGATTTTATAGGGAACAATTGGTCATGGGTCAGATGTATTCATGTTAGGCTGACATAACTAAAGATAAGGACCAAAATATCAAATTATCATAACCATTTCAAAATACATTCTAGACAAGAAGTGAAAAGATGGTGATTTTATGAGGAAGGCCAGGTCATATCCATGGTCTTAAACTATAAATGAATTAGTTTTTTGGGGGAATAAATGAGTTTTATTCCCAATTTATTTAAGGGTTTTGATTAATAAATCAATCCAAAATATTACAATAATTATAGTCCTATTTTTTTATAGTTTATTTGTCTTTTTAACCTTTCTAAAACTAGTAATAAATAAGGAGAAATATAACTTAGCTTAAAACTAGACTAAGATGACTGAGATGGAGGTTGAAACTGGTTATGCAAGACTAGGACAATGTCATGAGTCTAAATCCAGATTTTATTTGATGAAAAGGTAGGAGTGCCAAAAATAACATACTTTGAGGTTCAATGTTGTAATCCACTCCTACCATTATTGTCCAATTTAATCATAGAGACCTAAAAGTTTTTGAGTTTTTGTATTATTCCTATGTGAGCCTACCTATGAAATATTTAGTGTTGATTCATGACGAAAATATTTATGAAGATGATTTAATCTTCAAATCCTAACCCTCCATCATGCTTGATAAAATGGTATTTGAATCACTTAGATAAAAGTGGGGTTAGTATGTAATATAGACTAAACATGTAATCCACACCCCTTATGTGGGTAAATTGCCTACATACCAATACTATGAAGAGGGATCAAGCCATATGTAGTTTTCCCACCTAATGTGATTTGTGTAATACTATGATGCAGATACAAAAATTACAAATTGAGATTACTTGAGGTGGCTAGGGACTGGTATGAGGGTTTGAATGTCTTTGCAACTATGTTGGGTGATTGTATGCAGAGAATAGGGAAGTTTAACTTTGTGATTTATTTTTATTCTTTCTTGATTTGTAATATTTGTCACCTCCCTTTATAAATGAGATTTGGATGGTATTTTATAGGGAACTATTGGTCAGGGGTTAGATGTATTCACACTAAGTCAACACAATGAAGGATAGGAATCAGATAAAAATGACCATTGGGGTTCAATGTGAAAATAGACATGAGCACCAAAAATGTGAAACCTTAGTGTCTAATGCTATAGTCCAAGTATGGTGCTCATGTCCTATAGATTTGGGACCTAGGGGCATAGGATTGGCCTAAGAAATATAACTTGGATGAGGTGGAATGATCATTCAGAAGCCTTAAGCTGACTAGAAATGATTGAAAAGGTGTCTAGAAGGGTCTCAAGATCATGTCAAAAGGACTTATGGATAGAAGGTTATAATCCACACTCAAACTATAAATTTGGACATTTTATATGACTATATTTTCCCCTAGTTTATTCTAGTGATGCAACAAAATGAAATACTAGGATAAAGGAAAAATAGAAATTGTACCTAAACTTACCTAAAAGGGTAAATCCCATGAATATGTGTGATGTTGAGTGATGTTGGGTATATGATGAGTATGTGTTATACTAAGAGTAACATAATGAATGGATCTGAGTGCTCAATTCCCAAAGAGTGGCTCAAGAATGTAAAGGTTGGCCCTTTGACTCTGTCATCTCCCACTAAGTGAAGCTATGTGATCATGTGTGTGTTAATCAATGTTTATAATATGTGTCCAATCCCTCTAAGTAGGTGGCTTAAGAATACAAAGGATAACTAGTCCTTTGGCTCCATCATTTCCTTTGAAGTGTAGAACTATGACTTGATATTGATATGAATGTGTGTCATATGAGATGGCTCCTGAAGCCCATAAATGATCTATAACATGACAATATGGTGTAGATAGTTGAATGTGTTCTAAGAACTAAGCCAATATTGGCCACTCCAAAAGGTGGAGATTAGGCTTGTATGAAAGGCACTCCAAAATGATGCCAACCACCTACATATGGAATAAGGCACACAACTACTGAGAATGCCTATGTAATGCAAAGAATTAGAAAGAAAATAAGGAAAATATGCCACATATATTACCCCAAATCATTGATGTTTGTAACATGGATTATGATTTGGAAGTTTTACCAATTGCCTAATCTAAAACTAGAAGTGAGAGCCATCATGTTATGCATGATTCCTCCTATATTTGGATTCTCTAAGAGAAACTATACTAAAACTATTGAATTTGAACTAAAATGTAACTAAAAAAAATATAATTGAACTTAATTTTTTGTTTGTTTTTGGAAAATATGGGTTTTTTGCTATTTGTACAAGAGTACTAAAAATAAGACAATGTATTGTCTAGCACTATAGTCCAAATATGGTGCTCTTATACTTTGTTATTTATGATCACTATTATATGTTTTTCACTATCTTTCTGGTCTATTCTACTTGCTTGGGATTCTGAATATTGTTCTAAGTGTTTTGAAAACTATTTTTTGACTAGTAGATGGATTTTTATCTCTATGACAAAACCCATGTGTATTGCCCCCTCATCTAAGGATAGGAATTAAGAACCTGCAATGAATTATTATAGAATAAAGATCCTTGCAATTGTGTTATGCTATGAAATACATTATATAGCAATGATAATAAAAAAGATGTCTCAAGATATAACATAATTTGTATTGGAGATTGTTAGATCAATAGGGGTATGACTAGACAGATATAATAATATAATATCATGTGTAGTATACTGAACTAAAATTGAAAATTTTTGTTAGTTTTTAGTTGTCGAGGGATGGAGCATGATGTTCATCATGGCATCCAAGAAATCAATAATAATACATGATGTGGATCATGGCATTGTAAACAATTGAGAAGCATACAAAAGTGGCCAAGGGGCCAAGCAAATAAAGGACATGGGAACATGTCACTCAAACTAGGAAAGTAAGCATATAAGGCATGTTCAAACTCCCACATACACATACAATTGAAAATAATTAAGATTGGCATGAGGGACATAGGCACATACAAGAGTATAAGCAAAGGACATTGGAAAATGTCCTAAGGCACACAAAAGTAATAAATAGGAATTGAGAAACACAATCAAATCTATCTACTTAAGGAAAGAAAGAAAGGGAGGCATGTAAATATTGGAAATAAAATCACATGTAACTAATCAAATAAATATGTGAAAGAATGTAAATCATGTAGTACAAGACTAGGTAGATGGTAAGAAATACACAAGTGCTATATATTACTGAGCGTTGATAGAGTAATCTATGTAATATAGTAAGTAGTGTACATCAACATGATAACTAAATTCAGTGGTGTAGAAATGACATAAACTAGATGGTGTAGTCATGTAGAATATGCCCCCAGTGGGTAGATATGTCGATGTATGTCTCAAATGTAGAAGTAGGATGCCCCCTTAATGGGTAGAGTGAAGAAATCAAGGATTTGGGTGTCACTACACACACTCAAAGAAGATAAATTAGAGCATGATAATTTAGATAAATCGATGAAAAATAATATATAATGACAAAATATAAGTCTAGCATGGTAGTAGAAATGTAAAGCATGGATAATGCATATAATTGAAAAAAAATTGGTGTTTTTGGGCTATTTGAATTTTTTGGATTTTGAAATATTATGTTGTTTTAGTATTTTAGAATAAGCTATGTACAAGCAATCATAAGTAAATTATGTACAATTAATTGAAAACAAGCTATGTATAATGAAGACTAAGAAGAAACAATACTAACCGATGAGTTTCATAAGAGACTCCCTATCATGGTGTCGTGTATCAAGGAAAGGGATCATGCATGATCATTAAACACAATGGAAGGGTTGAGATTGTGACCCTACAAGTTATGTATGTTGTAAGTGCTTTGAGATATCTATAGTGGAAACCAACTGTGGGGTCCCCCTGTAACTTTAAGAAATTGATGCAACTATGGGTCTCTTAGGGACCCATCTAGTAGTAGAATAAACTTTATAAAATGTGCTCAGTGTGTAGAGGCATGAGACTTCAATGATACTACCCTAGGTGTGAATAATATATCTAAAAATTGTCTAGATACCTCAATGATAATGTTAGTAGAAGGGGATGCAAGATATCACTCTATGCATTTTAGCCCCATGGATATGATATCACTATCTGAACCCTATTGGCCAATTGAACAAGTGGCCATATTGTTTATGTTATGTAATAACATGCCCTATATCTGATGTTTTCTATGGTGCACTAACTATATCTATATGTGGAAGCTCTATAAGATGCAACCTTAATATATGTGCAACTAAAACTATGTGTTTTGAAGGAGACTTGTCTATCCAAAAACATAGTGTATTGTTATATGAAATAACACTATGTGACCTCGATTGTGATGTATATGACTGAGTAATAGATTGAGATGGAACTGTAACTATGATGGGGATCATCAAATATCAATTATAGTGGGTTATTATGTGAAATAGGTCCTCGAAACTTAGCTATAGTGAACATCTATTTGGAGCAGTAATCTATGATGTGGGTTCATCTAATCTTAATCATAGAATGTTTGTTATGTGAGATAGGACCCTTAAAACTTGATTGTAATGAATATCTATCTAGAGTAGTATTATATTATGTGGGTTCATTTAATCTTAACCGTAGTGGGTTAATATGTGATATAAGACCCTGAAAACTTGACTATAGTGAATATCTATCTACAACAGTACTATATGATGTGGGTTCATCTAATATTAACTATAACAGGTTGCTACATGAGATAGGACCTTGAAAACTCTATTATTGTGATTTTGACTATGCTAGATATGTATATATAATTGCACAATCTACTCCATAGACCACACTACTATATGTAGGCTACTCTCATTGTACTAGTCTCTAAACCATCTAAGTAGGTGGGATAGGAGATCTCTTATGAGGGTCTATCTTGGAAACCATATTACTCTCATGATGTGTAACCAATGATTCCTGTGATGATTCAATCATGGAGGAATGAGGTTTATGGATCCATGATGGAAGAGATATTGGTGCCCTCAGTTTGAATTCTATGATACTGTTATCAACACATATATTAATATAGTCCTTGAGTTCATAACAATCATTGTATGTGTCCACAAATATGATCATAGTTACAAAAGGGCTAATGTGGCTATTTGTGTATGAGATGTGGATCTATATGATGAGTAGAAGGAAATGTGATGAACCTCCTAACTAATAGTGTTGATAATATGACATATGGGCTATCACAATCTGAATCAAACTATAGTGGTGCCCTACTATTGTTCTCTATAGTGCATACTATATGTGGTGCTCTGAAAACTATCTCTTTATTCATAACTAGTTGCTTTTACAGATATGGTATCTGATCTTGTTTGGGACATGGTGTATGTTGTGTGTTAGGAGCTGTAAATGGAGGTAATGTTGTGAAATGTAGAGTACGTTGATCAGTTGAATCTAACTCAATCAGTCCTAATTTCTTCTTCAATGCTAAAACTGTATAATATAAGTGCCTAAAAGAGAACTATGTCTAATATAGTACATGATTTAGGATGGGTTAGTGAGTCCCCTTAATAAAGATATGTTGAATCTCTAAATCTATTTTTTATAGATCAATCGTAATATGTGATTCTTAATCGTAAGATATAATCACTAACTAGATATGAAGAATTTTAATTAAATGTGACAAGTTTCTCATATGTGACATGAGGGCCCATGTTTGCTATGTAATATTTGAGAAATGCCTCCTCTAAGTCATCATATATATATATATATATATATATATATATATATATATATATATATATATGCAAGGAACCAATAGGAGTAGATGAAAGAACAAATTGTCTGCATTACCCACTAACGTTTACTGAAACAACTTAAGTAGTATAAAAGGACTCACATGAGATGGTAAAGGCTTCCAAAAGGCTTGAAGGTGTACAAATGGATTTCCAATTCCATTAAATTGAGGAAATGATGTTATCTAGAAATGCTTAGGCAATGAAGCTTTGACAAATGTCTTCAAAAGAGGGTTACCATGTAAGTGATTGGTATCCATCTAAGACTTATAAGCCTTATTTTCCAAAGTAAGGAGATGTACTTGGTGCTGTAATTTACCAAATTCATGCATTAAAGAAATAATATCTTGGGATGGTATATTAGTATCTTGAAGTGGTTCATTTAAACATTGAATTTGATCATTTATTTTAGCCATAAGAATGCTACATTTAGAAATTGGATCATAAAGAGTGGGTGTGCTCACATGAACCTTTGGATGAATGGTAACTTGGACCTTAGTAGAGGGATGTGGGCTACCATTCTCTTTGGGTGAAGATTAAGAAACATGTGCTACTATAGTAGGGGGTGGCTTGGGAGATTCAATGGTATCTTTAGTATTTAGTGAATCACATTCTAATTGAATATAAGATGTGATGTTATCATTGACATGTGAATAATTTTAAATAGAATCATGCATAAAAGTAAAAGCAACATTCTGTAATGTGTTATGTTTGAGAGGAGTGAGAAATGAGTTAGAAGCATAAGATGCATCTTCACTATATGAATAATAGTCATCATTATTCCATGCATTATAAAAATCATAATTTTGTTCATTTGAAAGAGGATAATTAGAATAATCACTTTCATATTCACTCTCATTGTCATATTCATTTGCATGTTCACTATCATACTCATTATCACTAGGGAGAGGGGTAAGAGAAGATGTTAATTATTTTCTAATATGCAATAAGTTGTCATGTGAAATTAGAATATTAGGTGCATCTATGTTATCCTTGAATGGAGTATATGCATTATTTTCATTAGCAATATGAGAAGTAAGAGTATGAGAGTTATCATTTAGACATTTTTTTGTCATTGTTTGAGATGAAAAAGTAGATTTAAGAACATGAGATTGATCATTTTAATTATGCATTCTAAATTTGATTCTACTTCATTTATACTGTTGTAATTTGAACATAGAAGTAGTAAAAGAGAGGGAGAAACTAGGTTCAAAAGTAAGCAAATTATTACTAACGAGAGGTTTACTTGGAATTACATGATTAATTTGTACATTTGATGTATTGTGCATAGGAGAATGAGGTGAAAAGTAAATTTCCCATTTATCAAAATTATTTTCTTTGGAAGAGGGAAGAAAAGAGATAGGTTTGAGAGAATAATATGGATCTATTTTTTCTTCACTATCACTTTCATATGCATCATCATATTCCTCATTACAACAATAATAATTGTCTTCATTTTAAATGAAATCATTTTCCTAATTTTTGGCTAATGTGTAATTTTGAAAATGTGTCCATTCATTGTCATAATTTTGAGAAAAGTTTAGAAATTTATCTATTGGATGATAGGGAAGAAGTGCCTTAGTGGCCATTTTATTTTTTTCACCAAAGAGAGTATGTAAAATTACTATTAAGCAAATAAATTTAAGAATGACTACTAAGATAGGGATTTTGAAATTTTTTTTGACACTCCAAACAATTTGCAAAAATTTTAAAATTTTAATCTAAAAATTGTAAGGGAGGAAGGATTGGGGTTTGAGGGCCTAGTTTGGAAATCTAGGGTTTTAGGTTGGAGTTTTAGAAATTTGAAATTACTGCAATAATTTGAATTTTAAAATTAATTTACATAAAACAAATGTACAAATATTTATGAAAAAATCAAAATTTTGAAATTGAATTTTTGCACAAAAATGTTAAGGAAAACCCTAGCGGTACCTAAGGTTTTGGAATTGTTTCAAAGCAAGTCGAGTTCACCAAATGATATAACTTTTGTGGGGAATAATGAAGTTTTATTCCTAATTTAGTTATGGGTCTTGATTAATAAATCATTCCAAAATATTACAATAATTACAGTCCTAATTTGTATAGTTTATTTGTCTTTTTAACCTTTCTAAAAATAGAAATAAATAAGGAGAAATATAACTTAGATTAAAACTAGACTGAGACAACTAAGCTAGATGCTAAAACTGACTGTGCAAGACTGGGACAATGTCATAAATTTGAATCTATATTTCATTTAGTGAAAGTATAGGAGCACCAAAAATAAGACACTTTAGGGTCTGACGTTATAGTCCACTCCTATTGTATTATCCAAAATACTCACAAAACCCTAATTTTTTTTGGTTTTTGTGTTATTCTTGTGTGAGCCTACCTATGAAATATTGTGTGCTAATTCATGACAGAACTTGTTGTAGAGCTAATTTAATCTTCAAACCCTAACCCTCCATTATACTTGATAAAATGGTATTTGATTCACTTAGAGAAAAGCGGGGCGGGGGAGGGGGTGGGGGGTTTAGTGTGTAATATGCACTAAATGTGTAATCCATACCCCTTGTGTGGGCACGCTGCCTACATACCAATACTCTGAAGAGGGATCAATCCATATGAAGTTCTCCCACCTAATGTGCTTTGTACAATAGTGTGATGTAGATGCAAAAATGCCAAAATGAGATTACTTGAGGTGGTTAGGGATTGGTATGATGGTTTGAGTGTTTTTGCATCTATGTTGGGTGATTGTATTAAGAGAATAGGTTAGTTTTCCATAGTAATTTATTTTTATTCTTTCTTGATTTGTAATATTTGTCACCTCCCTTTGTAAATGATCTTTGGATGGGATTTTATATGGAACTATTGGTCATGGGTTATATATATGCATGTTAGGTTGATAAAATTACCACTGGGGCTCAAAGTGCAAATGGACAAGAGCATCAAAAATGGGACACCCTAGGGTCCAATGCTATAGTCTAAGTATGGTTCTCATATCCTAAAAGTTTGAGATCTATATGAATAGGATTGGCCTAGGAAATATAGACTAGTTGAGGTGGAATGATCATTCAGAAGGCTCAGGATGACTAGAAATGATAAAAAAGTGTCTATAAGGGTCATAAGAGAATGTAAAAAGGACATATAGATGGGAGGTCACAAGACACTCAAAATACCAATTTGGACATTTTATATGACTAAAAACCTCATAAAAGAGAAACCCATGAGGGTGCAAAAGAGTATTAGAAAAATGAAAACAAAGAGGATAAAATTACATCATGAGGAAGGTCAGGTCCTATGCATAGTTTTACAATGAAACTCATGATAAAAAGGGAAACTAATAGACCAACACGAAGGACTAAAATTTGTAAAAATAGAGAAATGTTATAGAGGGTAAGACTCGTGTAATTATCCTATAAAAGGTTTTAAATATGTAGTATATAGAAAGAATGAAAAAGAAGGGAAAGATCAGGAAAAATACTTTTTGAGTAATTGCATGTTGGTGGGCTCTTTGAAAATATGGACTTCATTATTTTGAAGGTGATAGGTACTTGGACCAAGAATATCTTTGAATAAGTAAGGGACCCATAATTTTTGGGAATATTTAGTTTATTTATCATGAGTGTATTCTAATTTAAGGACAAGATCACTAATAATAAATGTGCAAATTTTAACTCATTTATTATGTTATTTGCCAATATGAGCCTTATATTGGAGATTGTGTTATAAATAAAAAATATGGTGTTGATCAAGGGGATCAAGAGCATGAAGTTGAGATTCACATAATTATTCATTGGGTGCGATACCATGAAGAGATATACTGAAAGAGGGAATCTCAAATTCTAATGGAAGTACTGCTTCAAAACAATAGACTAGAGAGAATAACATTGTCCTAGTGGTAATGCATATGCTAGTGTAATAGGCCCAAAGAGCAGGATAGAGATGAAGGTGCCAATTTGTGTAGGTTTCAAAAATTATCTTTTGAAGCATTTTATTAAGAATTTTAATGGTGGCCTTAGATTAGCCATTAAATTATGGATGATAGGGTGTGGATAATTTGTGATTAATTTTAAATTTATCACAGAGCCATTTGACATATTTATTTTTGAAATTATCACCATTACCTGAAATGATAGTATGAGGGACACACAAGTGGAAAAAGATTTGATTAAGGATGAATTCAGATATGGTGGTACCATTGAAGTTAACAAAGGGTATATCCTTAGCCCATTTGGTGAAATATTCTATGGCTATGATTATAAAGGCATCATCTTGAGAGTGAGGTAATTTTCCTATGAGATCTAATCCCTGCATGAAGAATAGCTAGGGAGATTATACAATTTGAAGCTCGGTGAGAGGTAAATGAATTAAATCATCATGAAGCTAACAAGGAGTATTATTTTTATAAAATTCAATGGAATCCTTTTCAAGACTGGCCAAAAGTATCCCATGTGTAAGCATTTGTGGGCTATAACATGTCTGTTATAATGGCCACTATAAATTCCTCCATGCGTTTATTCAAGAAGAAGCGTTACCTTATCTTACATAACACATTGTAGAAAGGTAACTTTAACATTATGATAATATATGATGTTATATTGAAATATATACTTAAAAACTTGTTTATAAATGTGAGTCTTTTTATGGGAATCTAGGTTGGGAGGATAAGTTTGGTGTTCCAAAAATTGAATGATGTCTTTATATCACAAGTTTTGTCGAATAGTGACAGCTTCAATGTGGAAGATAAGCAAATATTTTGGTTTAATATAATATTGAGATTTTCTTATTTGGATAAGAAAAGTGGGATCAATAAGAATTGGTGTAGATGAAAAAGAGATGTTCAATAAGCAAGGGAATTAATAATAAAACTTTGATATCAAGGGATAGGATCAATGGTGAAAGAAATGAAATATTTGGTGAGAGTAGTTAGAATTTGATTATGAGAAATGAGATTATCACTTTTGCATTGGTAATCACCATTGAATTGGTAGAAAATGAGCTAGGAATGACCTAAAGAATGTAGGTATTAGATATCTAAATCAAGGGCAACTCTCATGCCTAAGATTAAGTATTACTCCATGTTATTATTGACATAAAATGTTAAGCAAAAATCTAAATGGATCATTTTTCAAATAGGGATCATAATAATAAAACCTTCCCCAGTGCCTTGAAGTCATTTAAGACCATCAAAGTGAAGGGTCCAAGTATCCTTGTGTAAATGGATATTAATTTTAGGAAGTTATTTGATAACTAATTTTAGTTTAGTAGTATTGGGGAGGATAACGGATTCATTGAGATTACTTAATTCAAGATTAGTAGTGAAGTTATGAAAGTAATCTTCAAGGGACATGGCTTGGTTGAAACCTTCAATATAGAGAATATTATCATTGAGAAGGCTATCTTGAAGGTGGTAGGTAGCCATACAGGAGCTGTGGTAAGTTGATAAGTGATTATTCATCCTTTAACAACTTTTGAGTAATAATTTAGAGATCAAATTCCATGTTAAGGATCATCTACTTTTTAATTCTATCTCTAAGAAGAAAGGCTTTGGAGAAAAAGTGATGAAGGGGATTGGAATGGATGATAAATTAAGTTTTATAAAAAAGCATATAATGTCAATGTTTTTTAGCTAAAAAATATATGGCAAGGAAGGCACATTTGAATTTTGTGTAATATTTCTCATAATCAATGAGGATTTGACTAATATCGAAGATGGCATTCTCTCTTCCAATATCTTATTATTGGGCAAGCATTAGCCCAATTGATATAGGTGTGGAAGAATTATATAAGATTAGAGGTTGATCATTTGAAGGGGGATAGAGAGTAGGTGGGTGAAGCAAATATTCTTTCATATTATCAAATGCTTTATGATAGGGATCGATCTGATCTAGAGCATTACCTTTCTTAAGCAGGGAATTGTTAGAGTGGATATGGTAAGCCATTTTGGGGATGAATCTTCTAATTTACCCAAGTTTACCAAGATAAGTGTGAATATTTGAAATGGATCGAGGGATGGGTGTGTTAATGATAGAGTTAATATTGATAGGGTCAACATCGATGTCTTAGAGAGAAATTAAGAAATTTAATAATTTTTCAGATGTAACACCAAATACACATTTGTAATTATTTAGTCTAACTTTGTATTTAAGAAGGCAATCGAAGATGATGGTAAGATTAGAAAGATGAGTCTTTTGACATTTAGAATTAGTAATGAGGTCATCCACATATATTTCTAAATTGTTTTGAATAAGATCATGAAAGATACAGGTGATTTCTCATTGATAAGTAGCTCTAGTATTTTTGAGTGTGAAGGGCATTTTAATCTAGCAATAGGTGGCCCATTCTATGGGGAAAATTGTGTTATGTTGGTATTTAGGGGAGATATGAATATGGTTATAGCTTGAGAAACCATCTATAAAAGACAACATTTCATAATCATTTGTGGAATTGACAATGACATTTATTGAAGGTAGAGGGAAATTGTCCTTGGGATAAGTAAGATTGAGATTTAAAAAATCAATGTAGATGTGAATGACCATGGTGACCTTTCTCCCAAAAATAACTATGTAAACCCATTCAAAATAGGCCACTAGTTTGATAAACTTAGTATCGAGAAGTTTGATAATTTATTTATGACATAAGCTGTAAATTTCTATTGCTTTTGTCACATAGGTTTCACATTAGGATAAGTGATGATATTATGGACCACAATGTTAGGGTCAATACCAGCCATGTCCTCATAGGACCAACCAAAGATATCATGATATTTATTAAAAAATAAATTTAAGTTATCATGTTTGATGGGTGTGAGTTTGTGAGAAACTGTAATAGGTTGAGGGAATGATGGAGTAACATATTCAACATGAGTAGTTTCTTTGATAAGCATAGTATTTCCATCTTGGAAATGATATGGTACATTAGGTAGAGAAGAAATTGGATTAGTTTTAGGTTTGATATTTAAGAGGTTGGTACAAATTTTTAGAAGATCAACATGCATTGCATAGAACAAATAAATTAAAACACTGAACTTATATCATATTATTTAGAATATCAAGAGAATAATACAATGGCTATTATATAGCCATTGAGATAGGCAAACAACCTCTTAAAAAATAAGAAGGTAAAATAACAAATAACTTGTTAATGGAATTATAGGTATAACAAACTAACCATTAACTTAAGTAATACAAACAACTAGTAAGTGTTATTTATCATATGGTAAATAACCAACCAATATAAATAGTATTCTACCTAATGGTAACTCACCACGTGAATACTATATTTAACATTTAACCGCTAGTTTGAGCATGGGGAGAATATATCCCTAAAATTTAACTGACCCATACTCATGATCCCTCATGAATGTTTTCAATGTGTGATCTAGGCAATAATTCAGATGACAATTCGGGTGATGGGTCAACCCTAATTGACGGCACAACTTTTGGGAGCCATAACTTTTACACCATAGCTCTAATTGACTCACCGTTTGAACCAATGGAAATATAATAATGAGGGAAACATCATGATATTTCATGGAGATCCACTTGATGAATTTTTAACCTTGAAAACCTAATGGAAGTGCCCTAAATTTTGAATTTAGTAGTGGAGTCTAAAAATAGTAAGTTTCTAAAAATAATAACTCCTCAAATTCTGTATTGTTGTAAATCATGGAAGTCAAACCACGTAATCTCCCTTAATATTGGTGACATTCCACATCCTCCTCACACCTTAAAAAAATGTATAAATGAATATGTAACCCAAAATGGAAATTAGACATCTCTTCTCAGAGATAGGTATATGTTTGGGTCTGCAATTTTGATCAATAAAGCATCTCTTTTCAGAGATAGAATTATTTGAATTGTGTTGTTCTTATTTTTGAATTATCTTTCAACCAAATCTTTCAAGTTTTGAATCAGTGGTATTAGAACAATTTGTCTTTAGAGTGTATGATCCCAAGAACAAGGTCAGATTACAGGAAGCTTGGGTAGAAAATAGAACAACAGACTATCCACCTATTCACTCCAAATGACTTCAAATGGTGGACAACACCGAGATATCTGATCCTTTCAAGGAAATGGTGACTGAAGCTCTCCAACAATATCAAGTGCAGATGCTACAATAATTATCTCAAATTTTCTAACAAATCTCAATGGGAAATTCTGGCTCCTCATCTGCACCCGCACATCCTTTTAGTGCCCCAACAACCTTCAAGGTTTAGGTGAATTTTTATATCCCTACATTTGAAAGAAAAATCAATGCTGATGCAATATAAAATTGGTTGGATCAATTGTCATCTTACTTTTTTTAAAATAAATTCACTGACAAAGAGAAGATTACTTTTGCTCTTCTGAAAGCATCATTGCCTATCAAAAATTGGTGGGAAGTGTACAAAAAAAGATTCAGTGCAGATGATATTGGCCTTGAGATAGAACCTACATGGGATGATTTCATAGAAGCTATAAAGGAAGAATACTACCCCATTGGAGCATATGATGATCTTTATATAGAGTGGCAACAACTTTGCCAAGGTAAGGGATAGTCTGTTCAAGATTATACTAACATTTTTCATTCTCTATCTGTGAGATTGGGCATCCAATAAAGTGAGAAACATAAGGTTCTCAAATATCATTGTGGACTACAATGGTACATATGGGGAGAAATGGAACTCTCCAATTTGGAAACCATCGGTGAGGCATACAAGTTCGTAGTGAAGATTGAGCATAAGCATGGAAGAATGAATATAAAGAATCAGTCTTCAAAATTGAAAAGTGATAAAGAAGGTCAAACACGAGGTAAAAATTTGAAGCAAAAGGAAGGAAATATTGGGAAGTGGTGTGATTATCACAAATCTAGAACTCACTCCAAAGAAGAATGTCAAGCCATTAAGTCACTGCTTTCTAAGTCACAATCCTCAACATCTACTACTCTACCTCATACAGACCCTATAATCGAAGAGGTTGAAGAAGAAATTGTAGATGCTGATCCTAAAGCCATTTTTGCTTCATCACAGACCCATGACAAGATGATAAATGACAAGGAAATGTTGTTTCACTCTAAGTTATGGGTGAAAGGTAAGCCTCTACATTTCATTCTTGATAGTGGAAGTCAAAATAATTTAATCTCTGCTAATGTTATGAAAAGCCTAAATCTGTCCATGATGTCTCACCCAAAGCCATACAGTATTGGATGGTTGAGTCTAATGAGAAACCTCTGTGTCACCCACCAATGTCTTCTCTCATATGAAATAAAACCTTTCCAAGATGAAGTCTTATGTGATGTGGTCAATCTAGATGTTTCTGATGTACTCTTTGGTCAACCATTCATGTATGATTGACATGGCATCTATGAATCAAGAAATCAAAGGATCACTCTGACTCTTGGAACATGGTGCTACAAGGTACTAGAGGTATCACCTTTTACATCTATCTCTTTGATTAGTGCCAAGAAATTTGTTCTCATGGTGGTCAAGCCACAATAATCCAAAAAGGTTGATGTTATAACCCTGACTACATAAAAAACACAACAACAAAAGCAAATAGATACCGAGTTGAATAAGTTCATGGCCTTCCATCCACAGATTGATGGTCAGATAGAAATGGTGAACAATCAGGCCCTTCACAGTTCTATAAATATCAATCCCTTCTAAGTATGCATTGGGAATCAAATCAAAGTAAAACTACCACACTTGATGACAAAATTCAATGGGGACCATTGCTTCTCAAGGAGGGAGGAATGATCTGGGTAACAATTTAGATGATAATTTGGGTGATGGGTCCGCCCCAATTGATGGTGGAACTTTCAGGAGCCATAACTTTTGCACTGTAGCTCCAATTGACTCACTGTTTGAACCGTTGGAAAGCTAATAATGAGGGGAACATCATGAGATGGCATGGAGATCTGATCAATGAATTTTTACCCCCAGAAACCCAATGGAAGTGTACCAAATTTCAATTTTAGTAGTACAGTCTAAAAATAGTAAGTTTCTAAAAATAGTAATTCCTAAAATTCTGTAGTGTTGTAAATCGTGGAAGTCAAACCAATTAATCTCCCTCAATATTGGTGACCTTCCACATATTTCTCACACCTTAAAAACATGTATAAATGAATATTTAACCTAAAATGTAAATTAGACATCTCTTCTTAGAGATAGGCATATGTTTGGGTCTGTAATTTTGATCAATAAGACATCTCTTTTTAGAGATAACATTATTTGAATTGTGTTGTTCTTATTTCTGAATTATCTTTCAACCAAAGCTTTCAATTTTTGGATCAATGTGCTAAACCTACAACCATGACAACAAATGGTTTTCAATGTGGTGAACCATCAACCATGACTACAAAGGGTTTTTAATGTGATTAACCAGTAACCACAACTACAAATGGTTTTCTAGTGGGTAACCACCAACCAAAACTACAAATGGTTTTCAATATGGTTAAGCACCAGCGAGAAAATCATGAGGTTATAGTATTTATTTTATCCTCATCAAAAACATGCTAGAAGAGAAAATATAAGGATATAATTTCACATTTTTACACTCTTTGAATAAACATGTATCATTTGTTCTTATTCTGGAAATCACACAACAAAAAAAGTATACACATAACACAAGTCACCAAAACATTAATGAGGCCTCATCCTTGGTGTTTGATGAGATTTCACTAAAAGACCTCTATCTCCATGTATCTTCCATCCTCTAGTTGTTAAAACTACGTACTCAAGATTTGGTAAATTTGGTGACAATCTTGGTACCTTTAGAAATGACATGTTTAGCAAGTTCTCTTGGCAAGACATGATGTATAGTGATTTGAATTTCCATAGATGTAATAGTTGGCCTCTTATTGTGATGAACAAGCTTAGATTATTTGTGAGCCAATTTATTAAAGATATCATTAATAAAATATTTGAATATACGTATACCTTTGTTTGAAATATCAATCTTTGGGTGCATTGACTTCAGTACCTTAAATATGTAGATTTTGAAATTATTTTTATTTCATTCTACTTTTTTCTTTTTTTCTTCCTTTATTTTTTTCATTATGACCTTGAATTAGGATATCATTTTCCATTTATAATATGTCATTTAAAATATAATATTTTTTTCCTAATAATCACCTAAACAAGACTCAAAAACACTTTTTGATTTTAAATACATACTTTTGAAAAATAACTTTCAACCTAAACTATATCTATAAGAATTTTTGAGATACTAAATCTAATAATAAAAAGAAATACTAAATTAATGACTTAATGATTTTTGACAAATAAAAAAATGACTAAACGAATAGACTAATTGAAAACCTATAAATCATAAACCAACTTAAAGGACTAGTTGATTGAAATTATGATCATCAATAAATAATAATATTTATAACAACTAAACATAGATTTTAACTATTTGACACAACTAAGAATTAAAAATCTAAACCTATCGACTTAAAAAAAAAATTGTCACATAATACTCAGTTAAACTAAACATATAATTGGCATGACTATTACCATGTGTTAACTTCTATATTATTCTTGCAGCTTTGAATTGGTAGCTGAGTTAATAGTTGTTTATTTAAATTTTGAAGTGTCATGTCTAAGCCAAATATATCTTCTGTTGAGATAGAAAAATTTCTTCTTTGTGCATGGGTCATGATTACATTGGCAACAAGATGCAGGCTAGGTTTGATATCAGTGCATAAATCAATAGAATAATATAGATATTGAGCCTATCATAGATTGATGGGAGGTGGTAGGATGATTTTCATAGAGACAAATAATTTTGGATCCTAAAAAAATTTTTACTACCCACTTTAACAAAGGCTCCACATGAATCAATATGTCATATGAGTTCTGGATGAAGATGTAGATAAAATCACATGGTTGAGGCCTTGAAAAGGATATGAACCCCATAGAGAAAAATAAATGTTGTGTAAGAAAAATTATAATACAATGGTATTTCCTACATAATTCTAGTTGAAATCCATAGATTGATTGATCATGCACATATGGCAAAATGCCATTGATTATAAATTGGCACATGTAGATTTGATAATAGGTCATAATAATTTTAACTATTGCTAGATTCCTCTCATAGAAGCATACAAATCCCTCTACAAAATTTCATGGTAGAATTGGTATGGCTTTGATGCTAGATGAAGAGGCTTGTACAAATTTTTAGAAGATCACCACACGTTACGTAGAATAAATAAATTAAAACACTGAACTTATATCGTATTATTCATAATATCATGAGAACAATACAATGGCTATTATTTATCCATTGAGATAGCTAAACAACCTCCTAATAAATAGGAAGGTGAAATAATAAATAACTTGTTAATGGAATTATGGGTATAACAAACTAACCATTAACTTAGGTAAGACAACAAACTAGTAAGTGTTATTTACCATATGGTAAATAACCAACCAATGCAAATAGTATTCTACCTAATGATAACTCACCATGTGAATACTATACTTAACATATACTAGTGATGAAGTTGTTGAAATAAGGGGATTTATTTTTTAAATTATTTCATTTGTGATGTTGTCTAGGAAGTTGAGGTTGTCGAGCATGAAGTAATTCAAGAATAGCTTCATTATTGGGAAAATTGGGAAGAGGACCATAATAATCCACATCTAATTTGAGATCAAGATTTTGATTACCATGGATATCATATTCAAAATATATTTGATAGACATTGATGGCCTTGGCATCTAATGTAATCTCAGGAGTAAGAATATATTGATTAGATGAGATTGGTGTGCCATTTTTTCTTTGATGAGGAAAAAATTAGATGTAGTGATGGGATATGTAGGTGGTATAGAAGATGGAATAATATATAGAGGTTCATAAGGGAGGATTTGTTCAACCACCCAAGGAGTATCAAGAAGTGGATAATTAACAAGAGGTACATGACCTTCGATATCTAATTGAAGATCCATGGAAATGGTGTGAACATCTTAGTTGAAATCATGTATTTGAGCTAAAGTTTTCTTATAATGTTAAACATCAAAGTATAGATATTGAGTTTGGGCCATGATGTAGTCATCATCATAGGTTGGAGAAATGGTACATGCTTGAGAATTAGGGGGAGTTTTATAAGGGGAAATTCCTAGGTCACTAAACTTTTGTGGAGACGTGATTAGAGGATCTTGGAATTGTTTGGCCACTCCATAATCATTTCAAGTGAAAGAATATTTTGGGTAAGAAGGTTATTGAGCATTGCATAGAGGGGGAAAATCAGTGATCTCATCAATGAGAGGAATAGTGTGATCATAAGGCAATAAAGAAGGAGGAATCCACTCAAAGATGTAAGGATGTAACTTAGTAGTGTTGCAAGTATGTGGTAAGTTATTAGGTTCATCATCATCTGAATCAGTGAGATTAACTTGTAAGTCTAGTTTTATGTTGATGAATTTATGCAAGGGATCATTAGTGATGGTAGGAATTATAGGAATGCGATATTAAGATTTTGGATTAGGAAGTTGAATATTTCAAGGGTTTGGATCAGCTTCATGCTTATACCATTTTTTGTTATGTAGGAATTTCATGCATTGGATACTATAGGAGGCAATGGATCTCATTCTATGAGTCCAAATGTGATCGAGGAGCACGTTATAAGATAGGGGAAAATCAAGTACCATAAGTATAGTTTGAATAGTCTTAGGTATGATTGTTAAGGGAAGCCAAATACAACCAAGTGTATTTTTATTAGTTTTATCAAATCCATGATAGGTAAGGTGAGTTTTCTTGAGATGATCCTTATTATATCCAAGTTATTAGATGAGCTAGAAAGATATCACATTAATACTAGACACTTCATCAACTAAAATTTTACAAATAAGGGTAGTATTAAAGGCTACTTTTATGAATAGTGTTGGATTATTGGCATGAAAAATAATCTTGTCATTAACCATGTCCTCTTTGAGAAATTCAATAAATTGTTTGGAAGAAGGACAAATGGATTCATTGGTATGCACTTTGGTAGGTTGAGGCTCAATAAAGGATGGTTATTCATCTATAGAAGATGTATCTTCGATTTCTTGTAATTATTGCATGAGGAACATGCGATGATAAGGGGAGGTAAAAACTAAATCCACAAGTGGAATATTTCAAGGTATGGAGTTAAGTTCTTTGATAAAGTTCTAGTGGGATTTAGAAGAAGAGCCAATGTGAGGTTTAGAAGGTAAGGTATATTTTGAAGTAATGGAAGTTGTTGTGTGTTTGGAAGAAGGAGGTGGTTCCTCAAGGGCTTCCAAATCTAAATTAGTGGTTGTAATATCTTTGACAAGTTGTTCTTCAAAATATGGTTTCTTAGGTTTTGTGATAGGATCTTTGTGAGCTGGTTTGTGATGATAATTGACCATAGCTATGTTAACATATTAACAATTATTGTAATATTAGTCATAGTCAAAATTAATAACACAAACATCCTTTGTATTTTTTTGAGTAATATATGTGGAAAAATATTTTTGATTATTAGAATAATAAGCTTTGGAAGCTTGTTGTTAGTGAGAAGTGGTTTTGTAATCTTGGGGACAAAGTTGGGTCATGGATTCATGATTGAAGGAATCACCAAGCATGTAGGAGACAAAAAAATTAGTAATCCCTCAACAAGTTTCATAGGAATGACCAATGTCATCATGGAACCAACATAATTGATTAGGGTCACACCACTTAGGAGGATTATTAGGATAAGTAAAGGGTTTAGAAGGTGGTAAAAATTGTTTCATTTGTTGCACAATTAGTGGTATGAGAGAAGATGGGGGAATTTCAGCTTTGGCAACTCCTAATTTTGTTTGAAGAGTATTTATTGTGAGGGAAATAGTATAAGTTTGAAAATATCCTTTGAGGAATTTGGTATTAGGTTTGAATTGCTTCATGAGGAAGTCTTGATGTTTGGATTGGTCAAAAGCTTCGTTAAGAATTTGAGGAGAAAAAGTTAGAACATCATATTGAAGCAAAGTAGTTAAAGAAGTTATAAAGAGTTTGAATAAATTAGCATTAGTCATTTTATGGTTGGCCTTATGGGCCATATATTTCCATCATTTGATAAAATCATGAGATAATTCTATGGGAGATTGCTTAGCATTGATGAAATGGCTAAGGAAATTTTTGGGAAGGTCATTATGTTGAAACTCTTTAACTAGAGGATTAACTAAATCCTCAAGTTACAAAATGGAACTTTGGGGAAGTTGGTTATACCATTCCAATACATCACTAGTAAATGTTTTAACTATAAGTTTAATTGTGGTGAAAGTATTAGTTTGGATCCACTCTTTATAAATATTGCCAAAGGCTTTGAGAAAAGATGCAGGGTCTTTAGTCCCTTCATATTGATAGTTGGAGATATATTATCAATATCAATGGGCATGGACATTATTAAAGGATATAAAAGATCATTTTGAATTTTTAAAGCATTTTGTTGTTTATAATAGGTTGAGGAATAACATTTCCTGAGGCATCTCTAAGAGGTGGAGGAACAAAATTTGGATTGGCTTGAGTATTGAGACACAGAGGTTGATTATCCATATTGATCCAATGATGTTGTAATTTCATCATTTAAGAGGTGTTAAAAGTTTGTATTATGTTCATTTGTAATATGACTTGTGTGAAAATTTGAGTCATATAATTTAGTGGATTAGTGTTTGTCAGAGGACTCCTCAAATTGGTATTGGGGGAGGGTTGTTGGAAGGTGGATTGCTAGTGGGATTATTGAATAGACTTGTGTCAATTGCTCCCACATTATGTTGAAAAGTGTGAAGATAAGAATTATCTTGTTAGGTATAAAAAGGATCAGATCCACTTACTTCATCTAGGGGTGTGATTTGAACCATGTTACATTCCATAGATGGAGGGGAAGAGGTGCTCTGAGAGTGAGGGTTCTCATGGGAGGTAAAGAAGGGGAAAATGAATACCCCATATAGTGTCTAAATGGATTTAAGTTTTCCAAGAATATTATAATAGTGGACTTCATGATATTTTTAGAAAATGAACATAATTCTAAGGAATGAGAAACAAAGACAAATAACTAAGATGGTTAGATAGAGAAATAAGTTGGACAGATAGTGGGGTAAAGGTATAAATAAGATTATAGAGTCAACTAGGTTGACTTAGTACTATTTGATAGGGAAAAAGATAATCTAATAAGGATATAGAGTCAACTAGGTTGACTTAGTAATATAACCCAATTGACAGAAAGGAGTACTAGGTTAAGCAGGTTGATTTAGTACTATAGTTAGGGAAAAATATAGTCTGTAAGAGACTGTGTCAAACAAAATGATAGTGTGTTAAAAATAGGGAAATATTTTGCAATTTAATTCAAATAATAAGTGAAAGAAAACACACAACCAATTAGATCAATGAGAATGGTCCAATTGGCACACAACACAACCTTACACCATATTGGCCAATGCAATTTTTTGCAATACAACATACAATGAACAAAGAGAAAGAAATCAACTGAAAAGTAAATACTAACTAAATGGTCATCTTGAGTGTTGTTATATTATTATGAAATGTTATTTTAAGTGTGATATGGAAGTTGGCTAAAAATAGGGAACTAGAAAGCAATCTATGGATAGTTTTAAGATGTTTAGGCTAAAAAGAATGTATGCTGGTAATGGTACTAGCTTGGAATTGGGACAAATCACCTCACTTCACAATCCTATAGTGATAAGGGTGTTGGGTGCTTAGAAAATATATACCATTAACCACGTGCTTATACTTGGCCATAAAACCAAGTCGGCTTTCCCCTTGGTGATGAAATACAAGTAGGTAAGCCTTGGGAAGACAAATGTTGAATGTGTTTTGAAATTATGTGATTTGGTAGTGTGTGCAAAAAGATCAAAATAGTGAAAATAAATGATATTTTGAAAAACCACCTAATTAGACTATTGGAGCACCTCTAAGCATGCAAATAGCTAAACATGAAAGTGTAAATTAATTACTAGCATATAATTGTTAATTCCCAGATAAAAAATGGTATAGAATTAGTTCAAATGACACTGTATACAAACATTATATAATAGAGTTAATAGGGTCGCTATTATACTATATAAGCAAGAGTTCTTAAGAACTAAGTTGACCAAGTCAACTTAGTCTTTTAGACAGAACTTTGACTATAAAACTAAGTCAACTAGGTTGACTTAGTTCATTGTAGGATTGTAGTTTTGAAGACTAAAAAATTGTACAATATAGAACTGTAATGAAAAACTAAATTAAAAGAGAGAGAAAGAAAGAAAGGAACCTTGGTGCGTTGGAAGATGCTAAGGATTGTAATTTTTTTTGAAATATCTTGAATGTTTATTACAAGTTCTGCTAATTGTGTCGAATGTGTCAACCTAGTTCTATGAAACCCTATTTTTTGAAGCCTGTTAAGATTACTAAGTTAACCAGCGTGACATAGTTTGCTATTCTGGATGCTGAATAAGAGTCTAAGTCAAACTATTTGACATAGTCTACTATCTGGTACTAAATAAGAGTATTATGTTGACTTGATCAATTTAGTAACATATATATGATGAATAATTACACCAAAAGAACATAGTCATTTTGATGTGAGTGTGTCTTAAACCTGCACATAGAAGTTAGAACTATATTAACCTAGTCATCCTAGTATCACAAATATAATAAAATGATATAAATGAAAAACATGAATTAAAAACGATAGAACATGTCAGCTAAAGGATTGAATGCTTTAACCAACTAACTCAATAGACTATAGAACCATTGTAGAGCATAATTCATTAAACTCTATGGAAATAACTTGGTTAGTAACCAGTCATTTGACACATAGTCCAAGCATGATGCATGATAATCTCTCAAGTGTGTCTCTAGATCACCCTTACCATCATATAGAGTGAGCTTGGGTTGAATAAAACCTGGTGACAAGGGTGTAGAAGCAATATGGCATGCCAATGATGTATGAAGTAGAGAAAAAGAGTCTAAAGCTTATGTTGGTTTAGAAGAACCATGGATTGAAGAGATTTGATCTCTTGTACGAGGGTAGCCACATTAGGAGGTAAAGATGTACTATCCATAATTGGTAGTGCCACATATGAAGGTTGGGATACTATAGGGGGTTGTTGAGACATAGTTGCCCTTATAGTGTCATTTTTAATTGGTTGTTCTGAAGGAATAAAAGACTCAAATTGCTTAGAATTTTTAATTTCCATGATAGATTATAAAATAATGGCATGATCTTGGGGATGTTCCCTAAGTCTATCTCAAAAAATCTATAGAATCAAATCTTATTTGATGAAAATATCATCATCAATAATAGGTGGAAGTGGATCAATAGCCCAATGAGGTGGAACATGAACATTGGTGTGTATATCATCATTGTTATTCTCATATTGTTCATTGTCTGAATTATCCTCATGGAAATTAGTGTAATCTAGATAGGTAAGATCTATAGTAGGAAACTGAGGTGGTTATTTATCCATGGTATATGGATGCGTTGAATAAATTTGGGTGAATTTAGGAGGGTTGACACTAAGCCTTGCACTTCATCTCAAAGTAAGAGATGCAAGGAGATTAGGTGACATAAGGAAAATAACTTGAAAAATGAATTAGGAGATTAAATAAATGTAATCTAGGATTTGAAAAATAATGAATTGGAATATTATACATAAAAAGAATAAGAAGTTCACTAACATGTAAAGTGATACCTCTAAAAACATAGAGACCTGATATATTCTACTAAGATTTGAAAGAAATGAATTTTAAAATTACTATGGTGAATTTTTAAAATTAAATGTAAAATTTTGATTTATATATGCAAAAAAAATCATAAAAGTACTACTAAAATTAGCAAAGAAATTTTCTTAAGGTTTCTAGGGGTTTTGTGTGCAAACGAAATAAATTAGGTTCATCAAATGATTTAACTTATTTGAGAATAATTAAGCTTTATTCTTATTTTAGTTAAGGGTCTAGATTAATAAACGAGTACAAAATATAGCAATAAATAAATTCCTAATTTGTGCAACTGTTTATCTTTTTCACCTTTCTAAAAATATCAATAAATAAGAAATATAACATAGATTGAGATGGTTGATACAGATGTTGAAAATAGTTGTATAGGATTGAAAATGTATCATAAACCTAAATCTGGCTTTTATTGGGTGAAAAAATAGGAGCACTAAAAAGTGGATGCTTTGGTGTTTGGCATTGTTTTCTGTTCCTACCACTATTATCCAAACTGATCATAGAGACATAAAACATTTTAAGTAGTTGTGTTGTGCCTGTGTGAGTATGCCTATGAAAAATTGGGCATTAGTTGTCAATATATCTCATTATGGAGCTGATTTTGTCTTCAAAACCCTAACCCTTCATCATGCTTGATAAAATGATATTTGAGTCACTTGAAAAAGAAGGGGGTTAATGTAACATATGTACTAAAGATGCAATCCATACCCCTTGTGTGGGCACACTGCCTACATACCAATACTCTGAATAGGGATCAAACCATATGTAGTTCTCTCACCTAGTGTGCTTTGTGCAATAGTGTGATATGGATGCAAATGTTAAATTGATAGTGTTTGAGGTGGCTAGGGACTAGTACGATGATTTGAGTAGGTTTGTAGTTGTGTTGGGTGACAGTGTGAAAATAATAGGGAAGTTTTCCTTAGTAATTTATTTGTATTCTTGCTTGCTTTTTAAGTTTGGTCACCTCCTTTGTACATGAACATTGAATGGGATTTTATAGAGCATAATTGGTAATGGGTCAGATGTATTTCCGCTAGACTGACCTAATTACGGATAAGGACTAGATGAAAATGACAATTGGAGATTAGAGTACAAATGGATAAGAATGTAACAAATGTGACACCTCTTTATGAGGTGCTATAGTCGAAATGAGGCACTCCTAACCTACAGGTTCAAGACTTGGGGGAATAGGTTTGACATTTAGAATACTATCTCACTGAGGTGGAATGATCATTTAGAACGTTTCAGATGACTGACAATGAGCAAAAATATGTCTAGAAGGGTCACAAGATCATGCAAAAAAGACGTATGGATGGGGTGTCACAAGCCACACTCAAACTACCAATTTGGACATTTTATATGACTACATTACCGTATTATTTTTTTAGAAGTGAGAATTAATCATGTATAATAAGGAGTGGATTGGTGGTCACATTAGTGTACCTTACTATAGACACATTGAAAAATAAATTGATATTTAAAAGCCATTAAAATGTTGCAAATTAGTTTATTTTTAAAAGATGTGCTCAGAAATATGGAATAAAACAATTTGGTTGAATTGAACAATGTAATGCACTGATTTCGTACATCTGCATGTAGATTTCATAAATTTATATTTAATATTTAATATTTTATTAAATTATTTATGAATAATAAATTGTATCAATAAAATATATCTTTATCAATTTATTTTTATAAATTATATTTTTATTTTTTAATAATATTTTTTTATACTTTGAAATAAATAAAGTATTTCAATATTCAATATTTCTATTAATAAATACTTCAAAAAATTTGAAGGATTTGAATGTTCCACTTATAAACAAATCCCAAACCTTACTAAAAATATTTTAGTATTTAGTACCAAAAAAAAATATTATAAATAAAAAACTAAATAAATATTTCTCGTAACCAATCCATAACATGTTTGTAAAAATATGTCAAAGAATGATTTTATTTATTAATACAAGTATATATCAAATATGTTGAGATATATAAATTTTAAAGTTTTTATATTATTATTTTTATATATTATAATGATTAATAATTTTATTATTTTATTTATAATATATTTATTAATTAGTGATAAATATTATTAATTTAATTACATTTTTAGATTTGAAAAAATATTATTAAAAAAAAATAATAATTGATTTTATGAATATATTATGACCTTTCAATTGAATTCTTAAAGTTAAAAAATATATATATGAAAAAAGTAGACTTAAAAGTATAATTGAAATTCTCTTCATATCAAATTTATGATGGAATATAATTATATAAACTCACTTCATTACATTTCCTTAATATCATTGTACAATACACAACATAAAAAAATAAAATTTGAATATAAATGTACCATATTTATTATTATAATATAATGTTTCTAGTAGTAGTAGGTTGTATGGTAGAACCTCATGAAATTCTTACTAAGAAAACGTTTATTTCATTATTAAGGGAAATGATTGATCACAGGGGAAGTATTTTATGAACAGCTCTTCGAAATGTATCTTACAGTAGCTCGGTGCCATATATATATAATATTTGGAATAATTGAATATTAAAAATATCTTTTATTGTCTAAATATTCACTCATTTTATACCTTTCATACCAGACGAAGGGCTGGTGCATATCAAATCAACGCTCTTAACTTGTTAAAACAAATACAGTCTTTTGTGGAGGACTAAGGTGGTGCATTGCTAAAACAATGAAAATGCCACATGAATGTATAAACAATATATTTTTATTTATATATATTTATTTGATAGAGTTATGAATATTAATGTAGTAATATTTATTTTTTATTTTTTAAAAAGAGTGGATGTATAGATATATATAGATAACATATTTATTAAGATATGTTTATAGGTGAAATAGTTAAAATATAAAGAAAAAATCTGATAAAGTATGTGAATATAAAGAAAGCTTAATATTTTTTTAATAATAAATATTTGTTGAATTGATAAGAATTTTTATATATTTTTTGTTTATATGATTAAATATATTTTATACATGTAAAAAGAATATTAAAAAGAAAACTTGATGGACTCAAATTTTTATATAAAAAATATTTCACTTTTTTTTTAAAAAAAAATGAATGATAACATTCTTTAAGAGTTCTCTTATACATTATTTCAGCGTAAAATTTTCCCTGCTGATTTATATCATTTGGATATAAACCTTATTGAAAATCCTTAGTATGTACTTTTATAATAAAATTTACTTTCTCAAACATCCTAACATCGTAGAATACTCTGCCATTGTCATTTGGAATGTGTATTCTTAACATGGGATCTTATTAGTTAGATCACATAATGGAATGAGGTGATTGACCATAAAACATATTTTCTTCACTACTATGTTAAAGATATTGATCATAGACACAAATAAGGAAGAAGGCTAAATCTTTGAATATTGTCATTCACTTAACCACTTATAGAATAACCCTTTTATTCCTCTTCTTTGAATATTGAAGCTTGTGGATGCTGAAGCACTAGATTTATACTAAATTGGCCTATGCACCCAATGGGGATAAAGTTCATGTTAAATTTATTTAGTTATAAGTCTTTATCTCAATGAATTATCTTACAAGATGTTATTTCAAGTTGAGCAATAAACTCTTTAAATAAAATAATCCTTTCAAAATTGTATTGATATTATACCATATTAAGTATAAAACATTTAGAAAGGGATTTTTTAATTTTCAATTTGTATGAAATGAGATTCAAAATATTCTTTCTTAGATGGTCAATAATAGATATTATAGTATTGAAAGCTTCTCTTATGAAGTTTAAAAATTTATTTGAAGTGATATTTATTAAATCAATAGGTGTTCTTTATAGTGGTATTTGGAGAGTGAAAGGGTGTAATGGTATGAGTGGGTTGACAATTAATTAATTAGACACTGACTTAATAAAACAATTTAATATGAAAAGATGTCAAACAATATTATTTATAATTAATTAGAAGTGGACTTTTAATTATATATTTATCATGATGGAGAATTATATTTGTTATTGTCAAAATTAAAATAAAAAAAATTATTTATTTACCAAGCTAAAATATATGATAGATGAATTATATTTGTTATTGCTGTAATTTTATTTACTTTAAAATTAAAAAAATTATTTATTTATTTATTTACCATGCCGGAATATATGATAAATGAATTACATTTGTTATTGTGGTAATTTTATTTATTTTAAAATTTATTTATTTAATATATATTGTTTTGGCATTTTTATTTACTTTTATTTATTTATCAATATGTAATATACTATGATACGTGAATTATATTTATTATTATGCTATTTTTTTTTACTTATATATATTATATTTGTTATTATGGTAATTTTATTTATTTAAAAATGTAAAAAAAAATTATTTTTTTAAGTTTGTAATTATTTAATTTATATAAAATCAATATTATAAATATAAGTAGCATACATATCTTGCATAAATTTATGTAAAATATATCGATTCATTTTAGAAACATCTTTACATAAATTTATCTAAGATATATATGCTAGTCTTAGTTTACTTAAAATATATTAAGAAGTTTTAGAAACTATTTTTTCAATAAATATAATTAAAAAGGATAAAGTAAAATTCATAATAAAATTTAGTCACTATATTTTATAGTTAGAAACATGTCACATTGTCCAAATATTATTCCAAAATTATAATAAGAATTTTAGATTTTTATTTTATTTTATACGTTATATTTTTATTTGGACATAAAAAAATATTATTAAAAAATAAATAAATTACAATATAATTATTATCCATAAAAATTTTGAAAATGAAATTATTAATAATAATTCTTTTTTCAAACTTAAATTTTAGAAAATTTGTAGTCATATTATATAATTTTGATTCTTGAAATGATAATGAATAAAAAATTTGAACCCTTTCTCTATAACAAAAAACCCTCCAATAAATATTTATATTTAAGATGACGGCTTATACGATGGGGCAATGCCCCAAGATTCATCTCACAAGAGACAAGAAAGGGAATATACCATTTAAATCCATTTAAATGTTGATGCGTGGGAATGGATAGGTACAATACTTAGTTCCAAACTACTTTCTTTTGGATGAATTTGAAGATCTTGAGCAGTAAACTCACACTACATGTAATACGAACAACATATCAATTCAAATGGTGATGGCAAGGTTGCATGGATGAAGACCAATGGTTAGCACTATTAATCTCTTGTCAAAAAGATGTCATTCCATGTCTGATTCACCAAATGAAGGCAAATGTAGATATAATTATAAAGATAAAAAAATGAGACAAACACAAAGATATGCATAGATTAGAGTCAAATACATAGGGACCAACAACATCAAAGGATGAAGAACTAATGCACGGAAGAGGATCTCATAGAGAAAAACATAAATCTCTAGAAAATTACAAAGGAGAAGTGGGTTTTATGCTCAGAATTAAGATATACAATGTGAAAATGCATGGTTGGATCCACGTGGGTGGCCATTCAAACCCTGACATGACCATTGTATGATTGAGATTGAAGAGCTCAGGTGAGGCATCGAGCAATTATTGATTTTTTGCTTTAGGTCTGTCCACACATCAACAATAATGCCATTTGTATTTGTTTATCTTCTAAACCTATCCTAGATAAAAGTTAAAATAAAATATTTCTCTATGTAAAGTCTTTTATAACCATAAATAAAGAATCGATTGAAAGATTCATGTCTAAATTATAGGTAACAAAGATACATCCTAATCGATTTTCCTCTTAAGAGAACATTCTACCCAAAACCCAAATCGATCCTAACAATATTAACAACCATTCTTTCTAGAAAGCAGAACCCACTAAAAGTCCCACAATAAAATAATGAATATACGACATAGCCACAATTCCCATCCATTACCGGAAGTTAATACCAATTTTGTGGCATTATAAATCCCTTATGAAGTCTATTGTCCTTTTTTTTAAATGCATGCTTAACTAATAGATGAAACTCGAGGTTGGTTGGCATAGAAAATGACAGACTTACTTGCAATCTTTGGTAACCTTTAGAAGTGATTGATAGTCCTCCATCCCTTGCACAATTGAGTATATAGAATGGATTCCTCTACTTTCCCTTTCACCATTGACCTCTACATTTTCATCCCCTTCCCCTCTACATAGCTCCTTCCTCTTCCGTTGCATTCTTTCCTTGTCATTCCCCCTATGTTTTCTCTCTGTCCTTCCCCACAACCTCCTCATCTTTTCTTTCTCGCACATCAACATAGCTATGACTATTGTAGCACCACTTGTTTAGCATCTTCAAATGAGGTGTCAAATAGTTAGTATATTCCCTTGGAATACTACTAATATAGTTTGGTGATAAGTCTTCTGCAACAAAATTAGCATTTTTATAGTTTAGATTATGGATATTAGGATTCATTTTATTTAGTTTTAGTTATTCTGTCATGATGAATAGTTATATTATTTAGTATTTTGTAATAGTGTTTTATTATTTTAACTTAAGTTTTTGTTTATAATGTGGTTCATTAGAATTTTGTTCATAGTTTAAATATTAATTATAATGATTTTTTTAATTTATAATCAAAAAATATTGTGTGATATTATTATTTAATTTTATAAGGTGATTAAAACAAAGGGAATCTAATCATTTATTGTCAATGCACGCTGAAGTAATATAGACATCAGAATTTGTAGAAAATAATATTTCATAAATGTGTAGAAGTAGGCAAAATATTTTCAATAAAACACAAGAGAAAATTAAAATGACTTAGTTGATGGCCTCACTACAAAAATGGTTGTAGTGCAATACCTATGTAGACTCAAGTAATTTTGATCTTAGAAATAACAATATCATCTATTAGTATTAGAGAAATAAATGACATATAGTAATGTTACATTGGTCTTTTTGTATATCTATATTTTTTAATATTATGGTGGATATCATTCATGCTTTAACTATGCAATATAATAGATGAATTAATGTTGATTTAAACGAAATAATAAAATTCTATGTCAAATTAAAAAAAAAGGTTTCTTGTTAAGATGTTATTTGAAACTACTTACAAATGTATAACTATAATACAAGTACAAATATATAACTACAATATGTGTCAAGGTCAGTAAGTCAACATAAATTATATGAACAACATAATATATTTCATAATTCATGCAACTTTTCTTACACCTTCAAAACAACTGCTAATTACCTTATCAATGAACATCTTTCCGTTCATTTATTTTAGATAAATAATCCAAATTTCTCTTTTTTATAAATAGAGTATCAACAAATCTTGTTAAGGCTATCACACTCCCTACACAATATTTTAATTTGTTAGTAGTCACTTTTATTCTTCATTCTTCACACTCTTATTTTATTTTAAATTTCTAATGTGGATTGCCTCAACATTTTATTTCAAGCGTCAATCTCATCAATTTAATGGAAAAATAATTAATTCTATTACAAAATACATGTTATTCCAAGCATCAATCTCGTATATTTAATGGAAAAATAATTAATTCTATTGCAAAATGTATATTCCCATGCACAAGGTATAATTATGTTTGGTTTTAAATATAACTAAGACTGATGCTTAAAATTTTTGGGATTCCCATATATATATATATATATATATATATATATATATATATATATATTTCAAAAATATGTTATTTTTAAAATTGAAATGAATATTTTTATTTTATTATTTTATTTTTATTTTTTATATTAAATTTTAAACTTTTATCAAAGTTTTGGTTGTTGTATTTATGTTAATGTCTTTTAATTTCATTAAAAAATAATAGATGATTGATTAATCAAGATTTTTTTTAAAATTATTTAAATTAATTCTATAAAATTTTAGAACTCTTTAAAGAAAATTATTGATTTTTTTTTGTTTTTTACAAATAAAAAAAGTTTTCACATTATAAATAGTTATAAAAATGAAATATTATATTCAATAATAATAATAATAATAATAATAATAATAATAATAATAATAATAATAATAATAATAAATTTATTTCATATAATAAGATTTGTTAATTATGAATTTTGATTCAAACCTTTTTCAATAAAATTATTTATTTTAATATTAAATAAAATATTATTATTCAAAGTAAATAAAAAAGAATAATAAAATTTTAAACTTCACTTAAAATGACTAGGAAATAATTTTTTTTTTAAATAATTAATATTTGTAGTAGTATCATATACTTTTAATTCATGATAAATAAGTTTTTAAAAAATTTAAAATATTAAATATTACATTATAAAGATTTTTTTTTAATTATTTAAAATTTAAAAAAAACATATTAATTAATTACATATTTAAAAAGTCCTATTTCTATTATATAATAAGATAATGGATGTAAAATATTCTCCTCCATTAGATTTCCCTCTCCTCTTACCCATTGTTGAGATCATTTAGTGTTGAGATCACTAGAGGTGGGATGATTATACTTCATTTACAAGATACTTGTAAGGGATTGATTATGTATGTATGATCCCTTATGGCATGGTTTATAAGATAAAATTAATATCACATGCATTTTAATTCTTGATCTCAACTCACACATAGAATATCGAATTGAAATTGAACTAGTGCATGTTGATGATTTAAATATTATGTAGAGCTATGAAATTAAATAATTTTATAAATAAATGAAATATAACATTTATTATTTAAGTTTTATTTAAAATGAATAAGTTATTTTATGTAAAAGTTATAAACAATATGTGAATGGTAGATAATTTTTAATTAAGAATATTGAAAATAAAAAAATAAAATTTAAACTATAGTGTAACAATTTTATTTACACAAGAAATTCTGAAAAGTGCCATCATTTAAAACTTGGTTTAAGGAAAATTACATTATGTAAAAAATATATAAATAATTAATGTGGGTTTTTAAATATTTATATAATAATTTTCAAATGAAAATAGTATAAATTTATTAAAATGAAATATATTAAAATGAAATTAAATAATAATTTTTATGTAATAAAGTTTTCAAAAGAATATAATGAACTTTATATTCTATTATAATATGATGACTAAATATATTTTATTAAAAATATTACTATATTATACCTATAAATGTCAATCTTATATCTTACATTATAATGTCATTCTATTTGGTACAGGTATTCTTCTATCCCAATTGTCATATGCTTGGAAGGGAATTTATAACACATCTTAAGATAAATATTGTAAGAAGGATACGACTATAAGTATTCTAAGATGAGCATAAAATAAGTTGGAAAAACAAAGATGAGAAATAAGGTGTTGAAAGATATGAATATGTTCATGATGATGTTTCTAAATATGTTCCCACAAATATTTTTGAAGATGTAAGTCCTAAAAATAATGAAAATGACAAAGAATAATATAAACTAAATGTTTTATTACAAATAGATTATGAGGAGGAAATAAGTGGAGTTAACAAAGTAAACATAAGGTTACATAAATATTACTTAAAAATTAAGTACTTATTTTACATGAAACATTATCTAACATTAAGAATGATCAAAACTAAGAATCATGAAATTTTGATTTCATTATAAATTTGTCTGATTCATTTTATCAAGGATGAATTTGGTTCTATTTCATTTAATTTCTATGATATTTTATTAACTATAATTTTTTGAATTAAATATATTATAGTATTTAAAAAGTAACTATCTCTCTTCTCAAAAGAATTATCAAATTATTATAAAATGAATTTGGTTGAACTAGATTTATTTGGTTTGATTATAGCATATTGTGCACTTAATGTAATCAGTTATTTAAATGGTTTAATCAAGGATGTAATTGTAAATGATTGAATCCAAATTCACTTTATTTGATTACAATTATATTTATAAAGATCAATTATATTTAATTATATACATGATTAAATCAATTACTTAATTGGTACAATGAAGGATGTAAATGGGGTCAACTAAATTGTAATTCACATTATTTCATTGAAATTAGGTTTACAAAGTTCAATTATCCAAAACTATGTAAATAATTAAAGAAACTATTTGATTGGTTCAATAAATGACATAAATAGGGACAAAGGACCCAAAATTCACATTATTTTGTTAAAATTAAATTAAAGGAGCTTGCTTATCCTTAAATTTATACTTTATTAATCTAAATACTTCCTTTCTTCATTTAGTGATATAATTGATGCCAATTGAGCTTTAATTCACATTATTTAGTTACAATTAAGTTTGTGGGATCGATTAAACCCAATATCATTATTGACTAAAATAATTACTTGGGTAAATAAAGGATGTAATTGAAACCAATCAGACCAAATTCATATTGCTTGATTAAAATAAAGATCATGAGATATTATTAGCATCAACTATTCGAATTGAACTAGTTATGTGATTGGTTAAATCATATATGTAATTGGGTCTTATTGATTCTCAATTTAACTAGGTTCTTAGGGATCAATTAGTCTCAAGTACATATTTTATTGAACTAATTAAGTTTAGTAAGTTTGATTAAAGTTTTAATTTAGGATAATTGGGCCCCAATTCACATTATTCACTTGTAATTAGGTTCATGATGATTATGTGGACATTATTGTACACATAATTGAACCAAATATTTTATTAATTCATTTAGGGATACAATTGGGTCTAATCAATATCTTATTTATATTATTAAGTTATAATCAGGTTCTCAAAGATCAATTATCCATAATTTTATTTTTTGATAGTTAATCACTTTCTAATCGGAGCTAAAAACTAGTATGGGACACATGGGGGATTATATCCCCAAGTGATTAAACATCACCTTGAATACCATATTTTATAGTTAATAAGATTCAAGAATAATATCAGTGGCCACAACTAGCCTTAAGAATAGTACCAAGAACCACAAACAACCTCACATACCCATTGAGATTTGGACTTGGGTATGGCTTGAAACAACCAAGCCACTTTACCAACTTACCTATATATCATCAATATTTTCTTTAATTTTATTATTAATGGAGTCAATTTCTTAATTAGTTCAATCAAGGACATAATTAAGGTGAATTGAGGTCCAACTAACACTATTAATATTAAAATTAGGTTTATGGGAATTTATTAGTCACAATTATACCCTTGATTAAACCAAATACTTTATTGGTTCAATCAAGGATGCAATTTTGGCCAATAGAGGCCAAATTCACATTATTTAGTTGTAATTAAGCATATGAGAGAAAACTAGCCTAAACTATATACTTGATTAAACCAATTTATTAATTAATTTAATTATGGATTAAATTTATTACACTTTAACTCCAATTCATATTAATTTGAGTGATTTAGGATCATTTAGCTCAATTAGTCCCAATTATTTATCTAATTGGACGAATTACTTCATTATCTCATTCAAAGATAAAATATATTCTAATTAAACCCCAACTCACACTATTTCATTATAATCAAGTTTGTGGTGCATAATTATTTGTAAATGCATACTTGCACATGACAATTAATTAATTGGTTCAATCGATGATGAAATTAATAGCGCCAATCAAACCTTAATTCACATTATTCGGATGCCAATAAGTTCATTAGGATTGATTGGCTCCAATAATATACTTGATGAAAATAAATACTATTTAATTTAGTTAGGGATGCCATTTATGTATTGAGCCTCATAGGGCTCAATTAGTGTGATGCCAATTTCATCCTTTATTTTTTATATTGCCTTTCTTTCCATATGATAGACTAAAATGCTCATTTTGGATATTTTAATTGTATTTCGTGCAACAGTATTATTATATATACTGACTACATTGGATATGATTATTTTAATCTTTACTTTTATTTGTCATGATGAGTGTATTTAATTCACATTTCCATGGTTTTTAGGATTATGTACATGATTCATACAAATTACAATCTCTATATATGCCTTATATATAGATATTTTGATGAGTCATGGTTTATAACATGCTTAATATACTAGTATTTATGTTTCATTACTCTATTCTAATACTGATGTGATTGGATTTTTACTTAGTATATATATGATTAGATACTAGATTCTTGTAACCATGTACACAACATGTGTTATTTCTCTGTACTCCTAACACATAAAACAAAGAATTGAATGTGTTATTTGATATTGTACATATATAGGTACATTTGGATATGTGTATTATGGATTATGTAACCATGATAGGACTCACAAAATTATATGGTTACACCATGAAATTTGGATATTGTATCATTGGTATTATATATATTGAATCAATGTTTTTATGAGTGAAATGAATGTGTAGGTTATAGGTGTAAAAAGTCATAAATGGATATAATAGGTTCACCATTGACCAAAGACTATGCATATCCTTTACATGGCATAAGGGCTTGCACCCAACATGAATGTTGTTATTTGACCTATGTTTTCTTAAACCACATTGTGCCTCAAGTAAAAATTCCTCATTGAGTTTATGAGAGCATGAAAATGTGGACCAAACAACACATTGACAAATATTTTTTTGCATTAATCATTCCTAATTAAGAATGAAACATAATGTAACTATCCCAAAAAACATGGATTTTTAAATTACTATGGAAGCTAAAAACCCCAAATTTATGAAATAAAATTATTGCATTATAACTAGACAGAGATGAGATTTCTTGGATGTATGAACCTTAGGGACATTTTAGGAATATCTATTAACTAACATTGATCTCTTAAATGTTTTTTTTAATACAAAAGTGGAACTGTGACCATAGAGTGGAAAAATTTCCCTCCATTAATGGCTACAACATGCAACAACTCTCCCTTTTTGTAAAAAATTATAGATCTACAAACATCCCAATTTCACCATCTCTGTGTCATAATTGTCATCCAAAATTCTATTTTGCATTATATTTGTCATCCCCATCATCTCATCATAGACTTAATGAGGTCACCATTTCATTTGTAATCTTATCATTAAATTCTATTATAATCCTAATTATTGGATCACTATGTCATAAATACATCCTTAACCAATCCTCTCTAATACTTTCATCACAAAAAACTAATTAATCACATTATCCTATTCCTATCATGACCTTACTCAAATCCTATCAAAATAATTATTGGGTTACTCAACTAATTAATCACATTAGTTAGTTGATTAGTGTTAATAATGAAATGCATGTACATCCAAAATATAAGAAATAAATAAAAATAAAATATATCAAACCATACCCATCTCAAATAAAAAAATCCAATCTCACATCAAATACCCAAATCCCCATGTCAAGAAGTAAATAAATCAAGCCCACTCTTCATAAATAAAATCCTTACAATTCTAACCTATCATTTAATAACCAATTCCCTGCATTGAATGAGTATTTTGACTCAATCCTAGATTTTCATCTCAATAAAATTAGAACCATCCATTTCATATATATATATATATATATATATATATATATATATATAATCCCTTACCCTCATTTTCAACAAGATTCATGATCCTAAGGAAATTATATCCATTAAGATAACTAGCCTTGCAATTATATATATATATATATATATATATATATATATATATATATATATATATATATATATATATATATATATATATATATATGTATGTATGTATGTATATATGTATGTATATATATATATATATATATATATATATATATATATGTATATATATATGTATATGTATATGTATATATGTATATATATATATATATATATATATATATATATATATATATATATATATATATATATATATACATATGTATATATATATGTATGTATATATGTATGTATATATATATGTATGTATATATATATATATGCATATATATATATATAAGTATATGTATATATATATATATATATATGTATGTATGTATATATATGTAAGTATATGTATATATATATGTGTGTGTGTATGTATATGTATGTATATATATATATATATATATATATATATATATATATATATATATATATATATATATATATATATATATAATCCCTTACCCTCATTTTCAACAAGATTCATGATCCTAAGGAAATTATATCCATTAAGATAACTAGCCTTGCAATAATTACATCATTCCATCAAGAAAATCATCAATCAACCAAGGGGACACGATGTTGAATTACTTACGTAGTTTTCATTAAACGACCACATCCATTTTCAATCCTAAAAAATTCCACACCATAGGAGATCCTTATGGTAAGTGAGGGTGTGCTTTATTTCCTCATTCACTTAATCAAAGGTGCATTACTTTATTAGAGAAATAATTTAACATTTGTTTAGATTTATAATTTATTTCCCCTATCTTTACATGTGTACATTCATGGCATCCCCACTGGGACCAAAAACCAATTATATTTTGATTATTTTTCTTGCCAGAAGGTGTTTTCTTACATGGTCATACTTTGAAGTATAATTAGGGTAATATTTGTCAATTTTAATCTTCAAATCCATTTTTATGTAGATTAAGATTTTTATCCTTAACAGTGTTATTTATATCCCAGGAATAACATATGTGTAGGGTTTATTAACATTTGTGTCAGTGCCTTCCAATCTATTTTATCTTTGTTTTGACATTTTTAACATTTACATTTAGATTAGTGATGTCTTAGTCCTAATTAGTGGCATCTACGTCATGGTTAGTATTGTCTCCATTATTTTTCTCATGGTTTCTACATCTTGAATTTCAGAATATGCATCTATTTAGCAACATTTGCATCCTTATTAATAATGCATGTGTTTTTTGTCTACATTTTCTATCCCATGGTCTATGTTTAATTAATTTTAGCATCTACATTTATTTAGTAACATCTACATTGTGATCAATAATATCTAGATTTTATTTCTTATAGTTTCTACGTTCTGACATTTAGTGTCTATATTTATTTAATATCATATAGGTTTTGTTTTGTAATGTTTGTGTATTCCAATTTCTAACAGGTTTTATGCTTGTTAAAGACCCCAAAATAATAATGATCTTCTTGTAGGTTCATTTGTCAAAGATTTATAATTTAACAGACACACATCTAATCACTTATCTTAAACAATATTTTTTTTAAAACTATTTTTGGTTTTTAATTATGTTTTTGGCTTATGACCATGTATTAGGGTAAATTTCAATGGCTATTATTCATTAATTTATGAATATTTTGGTTTTATAAGTTAGCATTTGGCTATTTTTAGGGGGTATTAAACAACATAGATTCACCTACATAATATGGATGTAAGATATTTTTCTAGTTTGACTCACCTACTATTTAAAATAAATTTCATACATATAAATATAGTTCACCACTTCATCTAAAGTCAATATGAGCTTATTCACCATTATATGTAAATAAACATCCACCCATATTCTTATAATGGAAAAAATTAGTAGCAAGAAATGGATGAAGTATCAGATGATGGTGATGAATGACAACATGACGCCAAGTGACACCAAAGTAATTGCATGGTAATAGTGTTATAAAATGACAATAATACTATTGAATGATAGTAATGTTGTCACTTGACAGTGATGTTTATAAATGGTGGCAACACTGTTCTAATTATAGAAATGCTATCGAATGACAATAATGTTGTCATTTTACAATAATTTATGTCATTTGATATAAATTTTGTTGAATTAAAGAATTTATATCAAGTGACACCATTGTTGTTGTTTGGTAGCATTACTATAAAATAACAACATTTTTGTTTTTTAACAACATTAAATTAAAATGATATCATTAATCTCATTCAAAAATATTACTATAAAATGATGACACTATTGTCATTCAATAACATTACTGTTAGATGACATCATAGATGTCATTTAATAGCATTGCTATCATTCACCATCAACTCTATCATTCCATGGTGAAGTGGTGTGATCTATAGAAAAATAAGGAACAATCCATCTATGGGTTTCTATACAGTCATACACTCATTTGGCTTGTGTTCCCATTATGATTCATTTTCCATTTGCATTCTCACCTAAACATTATTTGTTAACTTTTGCTAGATTTTGAACCACATACTTAGAGATTTCCCCAAAAAACCAAGTTAATTTCTATATGGGCCAATAAAATTTACCCTGCCATGTATACTCACCCCTCACGCCACAAGGTGATCTTGGGAATAAAAAATAATCTAGGCCATTCATCATGAACAAACTACATATTATCTTCCTCACATTGTAAGGTGATCATAGAAACCATAAATATTTCACACCTTCTTTATGTCTTATTTTCTAGGGTCTTATGACTTGGGTTTCATCACAAAGCATTAAGATAAAGTCCATGTTTCAATAGGATATAAAAAATCGAGGAGGTATTGTTATTAACTAAAATATCACCTATTTTAGTGGTATGATGAAGTGATGTGGTTTCATCCACCAATACCTAGGTCCCAGACAACACCCTTGCATCATGGATTTGTGCCTCACATACCACAAAGTATATAAATGACTCCCCTAGTCATTTAGTCAAACCTATGATAGGATCCTTTTAGATAAAAATGGATAGCGGTGTTAGGAACATAACAATCCCAAAGATCACCCAAAACATTTCCTTTTAGGTGTTATCTATGGGCCATTATCTAGTTATAATCCCACTTAGCTAGCATAGTTTATGCTTGTGTGCATGTTTGTATTGCATCCCCACTTGCGAAGGATCCATTTTAACTTAACCCCAATCTAGACCAATGACATTCAAAATGATTTAAAACCTAAAAATAACAACCTTTTTTTATAACAATAACCAATCCTAAGAAAATGTCCCATCCACTAGTTACCATACTAATCATGATGTCCCCCATGTCAACTAGAAATGGAAACTCTAGTTCTCACATCTAATCCCAAAACAAAAATAATACTTGACCATTGGAAACCATAGCATCTTATATCCATTCTTAGACATCAATATATTCATCACCTACTCAATCCCAAGATAATCAAATTCCCATAACAAAAACATCTTTGAGGCTCTATCAAACAAATAAATTCAAAATCAAGACAATAAAAATAATTCTATTGGTGAAAACCTTTCAAAGGTGCTAATACACAAGGAACTCAATCTTCCCCTATGATAACACAATTACAGGATGATTCTAAATGACTATTTAAATACAACCATTGAATTCAATATCAAAATCAAATAAAAGTACAAAATCATCAAGCTTGTCATTACTCTCAGTCCTATGGAACAGAGAACTTTCATCACTATCCTATAAAAAAAAATTGACATCTTTGCATGGCTAATGCTATGTGAGATTGTTGGTCACTATCCCATTTGGTATACAAACATTCACACTTACCCCCTTGATCATACCATCCCTCTAAATATTTTACATAACCAACAAATAGCCTTTATCCAACAATACCACTTTACCCACCTCAGTGTCACCCTCTATAGTAGGGTTTATATAAATACACTGTTAAGATAGGAGAAAGTGAAATCAACAATAAAACTGTTCAAATAGACATTTAAGGAGAATGTACTTGAAGTTTCATATGATGTTATTGTAAAATAGAATTAAAAATAATAATAAAAAAATATAAGAAAAGAGAAACAAAAAGATCATCCACAGGTGAAAAACATTCTTATGATGCTTTTATAAAGTACCATGATGAGAACTTGATGAAGTCTAGTTTATTTCATCATCTGTAACTCTATTGTCTACAAGTATCTTATACTTATGGGTAGATCCACTCCACCCATCCATTGACATCCTAAACCATCCTTATCATTATAACATGATACCCATCCTTCTCCCCCCATTTAACCTTGATAACAATGTGGATGAAAACTTGAAAACATGTTTTGTGAACATCAGGTTATATCAGATCTTCTTTAAAACACATTTTAAAACAATATTAGAATGACACCTAGATAACTAGGGCACATGAATCTCTCATGACCCAATCCTTGGAGTTCCCATATTAAATCAATGTACCATTTCATCTTCTACTACTTACATCCATGATGCTATATAGGTTTTCCCTTTGCCCATCATCTCATCAAAAAATTAAAAAAAAATACAAAAATAATTGAAAATAATAAAGTCCAAAAGCAATATAAAATCTAAAAATCCAAAAACATTATAAAATCCAAAAATTCAAAAACAACTAAAAATTTGAAAAAACCAAAAATAATAGAAGAACTCAAAAATAAAAAGCAATTAAAAATTAAAAAAAAAGAAAAAAAATTGAAAACTAAAAAAATTGAAAAAAATATTAAGAAATACAAAAAGTCTTATAATATCTAAAACATATAGAAAATCCAAAATAATAGCCAAGTCTAAAATCCCCCAAAATAATTTGTCTACCCTTAGTTTATTAAAAATCCTTGTTCACAATCAAACAAATCATTATAGCTTTATTGAGAGATGTTGTTATTACATTAAAGCCTACAAATTTTTTGAGATATATCATTTCTCATAAGCCCCCTTGTATATATATTTTCATGGGGAAAATCAAAGATTGTAGCTTTATTCGGATAAATCATTCCTAATTTTATCAATTTCATCCACCACCAAATATTAAAGGTTCTAACTTGATAAAGGACAAACAATAACTTGTTTTTGTGTGCTTTTATTACTGGCATCCCATCATAACGCTAATTCAGTCATGATTTCATATTTATTCCTATTATTTCACCTTTAACCTTAATTTTATCATCGGATTCTATTTTATCCTTAATTATCCCATCATTCCATCATTAATATGTCCTTCTCCAATCCACTCTAACACTTTCATCACCCATAATTAATAAATCACATTATTATATTCATATCATTACCTTACCCAATCCCACAAAAATAAATTTTGGATTAATAAACTAATTAATAAAATTAGTTAGTTGTATAATCTTAATAATAAAATCCATGCACATCTAAAATATAATGAATAAATAAAATCAAAATATACAAAATTATCCCCATAAAAAAATCAAAGCATCCAATACCACATGAAATCCCCAAAACCTGAAGTCAAAACGTAAATCAGGGAAGCCCACTCATAAAGTCAAATACTTACATCTCTTATATCTCTCATTTAGTATACAACTGCCCTCATTAAATGCATATTTTAGTCAATCCTAGCCCTCCATCTCAAATCAAATCCATCCATTCATTTCCCCTATCAAATATATATAAATTGAACTCCTCACCCTCATATTAAGTAAGCTTCATGGGCCTAAGGAAATTATGTCCATTGAGAGAACTAGCCTTGCAATGATTCCTTCATTAAATCAATAAAATAATCAATCAACCAAGGGGACATGTTGCTGAATTACTTAGGCACATTTCATTGAGCAACCACATCTATTTTCAATTTGAGTGAAATTAACACGATGGGAAGCTCCCTATGGTAAGTGAAGATTTGTTTTATTTCCTCATTTGCTCAATCGGAGGTGCATCACTTTTTTATAGTAAGAATCTAACATTTGTTTGGATTTAAAATATATTTTATCTAACTTTTCATGTGTACATGATGTTTCTCCTCACTCTGAGTATAGCATAATTTTGAATATTTCAAAGAAAAGTTAAATCAAAAGATGAATGCCCAAAATTTTATTTTTAAAACATTACATATGTTTTATTCCTTGTCCTTGCCAATTTTTTAGATAATTTTGAAAATGTTTTGTAAATTTCCCTACTATAGGGTTTCATTTGGGGAAAAAATAAAATGGACTTAACTCGAAATTTGGGTCTTGATAACGCTACTTTTTGGTCCCATTAAGAGTGAAATCCAATGCTTAGTGCCACATGGGATCCATTATAGCTTCAATTTACTCAAATCTCTATGATAATTCAAATGTGTAAAGGAAATTCATGTGAATTACATGTTTCTTACTTATATTATACTCCTTTATTCTTGTCCTTTCCCTAAAGGTACTTAATTTTTACCATTCTTTTTATTATTTTTGTTGTTGTTGGGCAGGGAAGTGGGAAAGAGGGGGGCACGGGATAGAAAAGGAGGGGGATTATTTTGTCAATATCATAGCCTTATACTATATATTTATTCCCTATGTCTGCAACCTAAATGTTTGTGTTAGTATTTTCTAAAAGAGTTAATAAAACTCTTCATCTAGGATATCTCCAAGAGATCATTACTAAGGTCATGAAAACTTCACCATACATAGAGTAAAATAATTATATTACATTCTCTATTATATTATAATAGCTTGGTGAAGAGGAATATATAGAAGGAGTAGGAGGAGTTAACTCATAGGTGAACTCACTGTGGGATTGATCGTAACTCACCATGGAACTCGCTCGAGCGCAGTTTAGGTGGGTAAAAAATAAAAAAATGGGTCCCAATAATAAAGCCCAATAAGGTACCCACATACAATGCAACTCTCAAAAATTTGGAGTAAAAGAACAAAATCTAGTGAAAAAAACTCTCCCATTCAAAAGAGAGACAAAGAAAAGAAGGTAGGACTAGAAAACCTCCCACAGATGATGTTGAAGTAGTTTGTACTCTAAGTACTTAAAAGTCACAAAATAACTCAATCCTGCACAAGTGGTTTGAATCCACTACTCGATTACAAAAATAATTGACACTAGGCTTCACCAGAATAACTCTAATAAAGAATATTGTTAGCGGTATTGAAAGTATAAAAGAGTACTACATGTGCAAGGAATGTTTAACACTTAAGAAGAAGAATTTGCACCATACCCCCCATACTATTGATTAGGTGGAGTGATGACAAAAACGATGTATGTACATCCCCCATAATGATAAATGGGTGGAGTGGATGAAAAAATATGTGAGTTATTCATATCCAGTACTCGAACACCAAACAAGTTAACACTGTATGCACTAGAATAACTCCATATCATGCTAAAAAAGACTGTTAAAATGTCAAAAAAATGGTGTCAAAAATAAAGGTAAGGTCTCTCAAAAGGATGGCTCTAGTGGTGATGGAAGAGACAAGCAACTGAATAAGTGAGAAGGTGCCCAAAATATAACACATGAATGGAGACAACACTGAATCAGAAACTCCCTGACACTTTATAACTCAGTGCAAGTACAATATATCTCAATAAACACCAAAAACTAAGGAAAACACTAGCCTTCACTAAAATAGCTCTAATTAAGGAAACTGTCAACTTGTCAAAGAAGCCATCAAGTATCATGAAAGAGGATCCAAAAAAGTGTCTCCATAAAAGAAGGTAAGATGTTAAGAAAGAGGTTTTGATGGAGACATGACACAAACTACAAGTATGTCAAGGTGCCAAAGCACAAGGTAGAATAAAGCATGTTGTTTGTTGATGGAAAAGTGTGGCAAATGACAAAAGAGCCATCATGTATACAAAAACACACCTAAAATAATCAACTACAAAAAACAACAACCTATAAGTGAACGCTTAGAATAGTGATGTTAGACATAGTTGAAAATACATCCACATGTGAACAATTGGTGCACAAAGTACAACACAAAAAGTAATAGGGCCCATAAAACCCCACCTAAATATGACACTTTATAACTTAAGTGCGTTTATAATAAAAATAAGACCAATACGTAAAAAAAAAAAAAAAAAAAAACACTTTTACAAAAAATGACACTCAATTTCAAACTACTAATCAAAATTTATTACATAATCAATTTCTTATCATTAATGACATATTTTAATTAAATTTGTAAAAAAAAATTTAAATGCTCAAAAGCCTACAAAGCAAATATAGCTTTATAACCGGTAGTAGAAATTATAATGGAACCACGGTCTCCTTCAAACCAACTAATATGAAAACCCAGTCTTCCCATACACACCTACATACTCTCAAATGAGAAACAAGCCACTTAAAGCAAAATAAAACAGCGATTTAAAATAATATTAAAAAATAACTAATTTTAAAACGAATCGAGGGCAGAACTTTATAGTTTTCATCTTTATGACTTTCCAAATGAGCTTGAAAGGAGAGGCGTTGCCATGTGAAACTCTAGGGCTGAAACCCTCTCGATCATATCGAATCAAAGCAGGCCTTAGTTATACTAATACTTGCAGGTTGCCCTACACTGCTCTACCATAGATCTGTCAGAAATAATGCAGGGACTTCCCAGCACAGACATGAGAAGTGGTTTCTGTTACAAACGAAGGCAAAAATAATTGATGGGAGACTACGACTACTATTCGCGAGGGATGAAGCACATTTCACCCGAGACGTCTCAGTTTCGATTCCCATGCTCTATGCCACGTCCTGTTTTGAGTATCTGTATGATCCACTGCCTGAAGAAATGAGTCTCCTTGGAGGCAATTTGTCGGTTTTGAAGGCCATTCTGCAACAGCTGCAGGTTGCCAATGTGAGCGCGGCTCATCCCAATTTGATGTCCACTCTCAGTTCTCTCGTAGATGTTGACGCCTTCAAAGTCAATGAGAACAAGATCAGCAGCAGGGCCCAGCGGGACTCTAACCAGAGACCCGAAGAGGTCAAGATGAAATAAGACGAAGACATAGCAACAGTGCCCGTGGACCTAATTCGAAACGGACGCCGTTTTAAATGCGCACACGGCGACTGCAACAAGACTTTCAAGAACCCCCAGACATCCAAAATGCAAAAGAGCTCGCCTTTACTGAGTCAAAAAGCTCAGATCCATGCAAGTAATAATGGAAACACCGTCCAAAAAGATCTATGCAAACTTAAACTCAAGTCTGATGCAAAATACAACGATGCAGATCTTAGTCGATTATAAGAGCTTGGCTGGGTTCCACGGAGGTCGGTGGATTGACCGGCGACAGGAAAGAGTTTGGAATAGCACTGTTGGTAAGCGAAACTAATGGCAGCGTTCAAACATCCAACACAGTCTCGTCAGGAGCTTCAGGAAATACGCCAGCTCCAAGAAGACGTTGCAGACTCGGTGCTAAAAAATGACTGCGTCCAAGATGTCAATTCAGACTTTCAAAGGCAGTCTGATGCAAAAGACATGAGCAGAGAAGGACGGTTGAATCTAGCAGCGAAGGCATAGCAGTGGTCGGCCAGTGGCATTGTAAGACCTTGCAGAACACCAATATCAAAGCTGATCCATAAACAATTGAAAAAAAATCTCAACCTTTAAAAAATAGATCATAGAATGTACGGCCTGAATGGTCAATAAAACTCATTTCTAACAAAAACAAAGCAATTCAGGGAATCCAAATTTTCAAGGCAAATTTGAGCAATGATTATTGGAGGGTGGTTTTGATATCATAGAAAACTTAATAAAAATTTTCATCTAAATTTTTTTAAAGAGATAATTATTATAGTCATTAAAATATTATTACACATAAAATAAAATAATTATATTTCATTCTTTCTTATATTATAATATCTTGATCAAAATTTCTTAAAGAGATTATTATTATAGTCATCAAAATATCACTACACATAAAATAAATTAATTATATTTCATTCTTTCTTATATTATAATATTTTGATGAAGAAGAATATATAGGAGGGGGAGGAGTTAAGAAGAACTCCCGTGAATATAATTTGGAGAACTCACAATGATATTCAATTGAATTTTAGGTAGAACTTTAGGTGGAACTCAACTTCTTACCCACTTACACCTAAACAAGCCAAAGTGATATGTGTAAGGATAATCCATTCAACAAATAAATGGAATAATAAATATCCTATACTAACATTTTCAAAAAACTGTTGAGATTAACATTGATATAAGTTACATATTCCTAATATAATTATAAGATTAGGAGGTGAAGACCTAAACTTTATATTTTATGAGCTACAAGTTTTATGTAAAAACATACAAATAACTATGGAAAAGAGAGATTATATTATGTTGATTGCTAGAATGATAGAAGTTTTGTTGGTTGATATCTTATTGAAAGAAATGTTTAATTAAATTTATTTTTATATTATATAATAGATATACCTTTTTTTTTAAATATTTGTAATTAGAAAATAAAAAAATATATTTCTTTTTAAAATTTGGATTTATACATAGTGATTATTGATAAAATTTTATTTTTATTTTTAAATAAAAATTGAATCCCTTAATTTTTGGTTATTAATTATTTTATTTTTCTCTATAAAAATAAAATAATTTAAATTCTTTTAAAATAGTATTTAAAAATATATTTATTCTTCTTCATTGAAAACTATATGGCTCAACCCATTCTCTTATTGAGTTCCCATGCTAAAGATAACTGTCAGAAAAAAAAAAATCATTAAAATCCTTTAGATTCCTTTCATGGGTTAATATTATAAATAGGGAGTATGACCCTTTTTGAATTATTTAATGTTTGTATACTAAGTTATCTACGTGTACATTTTTAAAAATATAGCAACTATTAAAGCCGTAAAGTTTTTATATTTGAAAGTTGTATATATCGTATTGCAAATGAAATAATTTATTTACAAAAGAAACACGAGTAGTTAAGAGAGAAAAGATGAGTTTAAATAGAAAAAAAAAAAGAATAATTATTGTTTAGAGATGAGTCGTATGGAAATAAATGCCACAATTTAGACTTAAAAGATGGACGATACTACTTTTTGGGATTTTAAAAATTAATGTGTTTCCTTCAGGTAGAAAATATTGTGTCTAACGTAAAAAATTAGAAAGAAGTTTATTGGGAAAAAAACACATTATATTAAAAAGCTTTTTCAAAATTATATTCATGTGTAATTAAAAATAATTTTATAAAAAAATATTTTAGAGTTTATAAGATTTAATATATTTTCAGAATATATTTTCATTAGATAAATGTATTTTATTAATGTAATATTATTGTAGATAATATTTTCTAATTTTTAGTTATAGTTGTATATTTGTTTTGTCTTCTTGTGTGTAGCTCAAGAGTTTTGTAGGTATATAAATAGATTTTTTGGTAGGTGAAGTGATTAGTCACATTTTTCATTTTATAATGTATTATTTGCTTCCTCTTCAATTTGAATCGTGAAATAAAGAATTTCATTACCATTTCAAATATGATCCACCCTGTCATTGGTATCAGAACCTGGAAAATATAATTTTTGTCATTCTTCTCCTTTAATTCAGTTGTATGGCTTGCTTAGTCTTGCAACGAATTATTCATCCAAGAAAGGCATCTTAATTAGTTTCATGTTGCATACTTTTGCATTGCTAGTGCATCTATATGTTGGAGGACTGCATAGAAATTTATCTATCAAGGTTTCATCTACTCAGACCTACGTTTCACTTATTTGAGGCATTTTCCTAAGCCCATGGCATATTCGTTATGACTGCGTTGAAGTCTTTGTGAGGACTGTGTGCCCTGCATGGTGGTTGTGTATCATTTGCAGATCTATGTGTAATTGCATGGTGGTGTTGGGCACAACAAATGGCATCTAAAAAGATGAGTTAATTTACTAGTGACAAATGGGACTTAGAATCTGGAAGATCTATAAGATGGTTGCAAACTAATTGGCTACAAGTGGGTCTATCAAAATAAATACAAGGTAGACAACTCAATTAAAAATTACAAAACAAGTCTTGTCACAAAGGGGTATGCTTAAAAGGAAGGAATTGAATACAATGAAACCTTTGCACCTACAACAAAATGGACTACCATTCGGACCATGTTGGCTCTAAAAGTTCACAATAGATGGAAAGTTCACCAAATGGATGTCAAAACAAAATTTCTAAATGGAGACCTCAAGGAAACTGTGTACATGATGCAACCTAATGGTTTTATAGTAAAGGGACAAGATCACAAGGCATGTAAACTAGAAAAATCACTATATAATTTGAAATAATCCCCTCGAGCTTGGTACGCAAAACTAGTTGAGCACTTCATGAACATGAATTTCAAATGTTTTGAGTTTGAAGATGCAATATTTTCATCAAACATTTTGATAAAATAGTTGTATTTGTATTGATGTATGTTGATGATTTGCTCGTCACATAGAACAATGAATGGTACACTAAAAAATTCAAATCATAGTTGATGAAAAGATTTGAAATGATTGATTTAGGTTATCTTCATTACTATTTGGGTATTGAAGTAATTCAAAAGCCAAAGTATTTCTTCATCACTAAGTAGAAATATGTTGGTGACATTCTGAGAAAGTTCAGAATGAAAGATTGTAAGCCTCTCATTACACCCATGAAACGAAATCTCAAATTGACATATGAAGATTCACTAGATTTCATTAATGCCACTAAATACAGAAAACTCATTGGAAGTCTAATTTAAGTGACTACCACTCGACCAACTATATCATATGTAGTTAGTTTCCTCTCAAGATTCATGCAACAACCCAGGGAGAGTCATTAGGTAGTATAAAAAAAGGGTCCTCCAATATCTCAAAAGGCACACAACATTTTGAGCTCAAATATTCTAGGGTAAGAGAATTCAAACTGGTTGGGTATTCATATTCCAACTATGCTGGTGATCATGGAGATGAAAATTCCACCTCATGTTTTCGAAGAAATTTGAGAATAATAGTTGTTAGTTGTAAATCCAAGAAATAATCAGTGTCAAAAATTTCTTTAGCAGAAGAAGAATATATGGCCACTTTAAAGGCAACTAAAGAGATCTTGTGGCTCAAAAGGGTTCTTTCATATTTGTAAGAGCAACGGGTTTTGTCAATACTTCTCATGGTTGATAACACTTTTGTACTATATATGACAAAGAATCCAGTCCTTCATGATCGAACCAAGCACATCAATACCAAATTTCATCTGATTTGGCACTATGTGAAAGATGGTAGTGTCAAATTGAAACATTTCTCAATAGCAGAGCAACCAACAGACATCTTGATAAAGGTGTTTGGATGAGAATTTTTTGAAAAGTTTAAAGGAATGCTTGGTCTTATAACAACCCCTATGGATTAAGGGGGATGTAATATTATTGTAGATAATATTTCCTAATTCCTAGGTGTAGTTTCACATTTATTTTGTCTTCCTGTGTGTAGCTTAAGAGTCTCGTACGTATATGAATGGACTTATTGGTAGGTGAAGTGATTAGTCACATGTTTAGATTTATAATGTATTTTTTACTTCCTCTTCAATCTAAATCATGAAATAAATAATTTCATTACCATTCTGAATATGATCCATCTTGTCAATTAGAGATTTCTTAATTTAAAATAAATATTAAAAAATGCATTAGAAGGGGTTTTGGTTTAATCATTCCCTCCCTTGAAAATTTTTATTTAATTTAAAGATTTCAAAGTGGGAAAGGGTCAACAGAAACATGTGTCATTTTTTCTACCCAATGTGTCTCTATGTGGGGATATAATTTATCTCCCATAATCCATGGGTTAGGTGGTGCCAATGCCACACCCAACTATTAATTTACATAAAGTCAACTAGACATTGACTCTTAGGGCCTACCTTTTATGAAGATGGTAGTTGGGACATTATTCATTAAATGTTAAAATTTGGTTCCTTTTATTTGTATTATAGTCTAGTTAGGTTTATATGTATGAACATTTAAAATTTTGATGTGTTTTATATTCATATTTAATGTGATATTCATTTTAGGTGATGTAATATCAAGGTGTGATTTATTATTGTATTTTTTATATGCATGATATTATTTAAGTGGTACTTATCCTTATATTTGTGATAAGGGTGAGTTGTAACTTGGGGAATGATCATATCCCACCTTTGACTCAACCAATAAAAATATCTCACTCACCTATTAATTTTCCTAGATACAAATCTTTTTTGTTCTTGTGAAAAGTTAGATTTGATTTTAGAGTCATCTCTAAAGCTGTGAAGATATAGTGTGCTAAAGAGTTCTATTCTATTTCAAGCATTTTTGGTTTTGCACATGTACATTGTGTATTACATTAGTGTAATATAATATATGTTATTGGTAATTATATTTCTATAATATAAGAATTGTTGGGTGGATGTATGCTCATTGTGAATTTTTCTTAGGATCTCCTCAATTCCTATATGCTATCAAGGCATTAATTTATGGATAGATGTTCATTGTATAGTTTTCTTGGGTGCTCCTCAATTCCTATATAAACTTGACCTTAAACATATAAAATAAACTTTAAACCTACTATAGGTCATTGGAATAAATAAATTTTATAAAATGTAAATAAATCATCTCCTATTTAAAGTACAATATCTATAGAATGTATCATTATAAGTAGTATGCATAAGAACATGCCATGTGTAATCTATGTAAGTATATTAATATGAATAATAGAATTATGATATAAAATATATGACTTGTGTAAGTCTGCCAAGATTCATTCGATGTAGGTTTATCACCAATATAGGAAGTGGTAGGCCCTAATTATAGGAAGCTCCCCCCATTTGTAATACCAGTGCCATATATTATTTTACCCTATCTTTGATTTAACAATTAATAAATGTTATACTAATAGATATAAAAATTAAAAGATATAAGAATGTTAAAAATGTATAAGAATTAACATTTATCATTTTAAAAATTGATAAATATAATAATATGTTATTTTTAAAAAACACTAATATGAAAATGTATTATCTAAAATTGATATTTCTATTAATTGTTTCAAAATGTCTGAAAATAAAAAATAAAAATAGATTAAAATATGCAATCTTAGAATCAAGAATAAAATATGAAACTATTTTTGGATAAGTTTGTGCTCTTTGGATAATAATTTAGGTCAATCATATTTTTTGACTAAAGACTTATCACAATTCATTGTTATTGATAGTTGATAACTAAAAATGAAAGATATGAAATAAGAAATTTAATAGTCACAGTTTAGAAGAATAATTTTATAATATTCCTAGACAAGACTACACTCCCTATACAATAGTTCAAGCCACACATATATGTTGACTTTGGACTTGTCTACATTGACTATACTAAAAATTTGATTGTTGTGTATTATCCACATGTGTATGATAATTAAGATGAGATATCAAAATTTTATTTATGCCACATCGAAATTATTGTTTTCCTTTTTGTATTTAAAACCCAAAGGGTACCATGAATGCTTAAAATTTTTAAAAATGAGAGGGAGAGTTTGATGGGATGAGATGACCCCAATCATCCCCTTGATGATTTATTGATGCCTATATATCCAATAATCCAAGGAGGGAAATCAAGCTCAAGTATTTTTACCATCTAGATTAACTATCTAATTATGATCCTTGACTATATGTATGCATTTATAGATATGAATTTGATATTTGATAATTATATCTCTTTATGTGTATTGCAATGTTGTAGACTTAGCTTATGGATGCTCCTTGTCAATGACGAATTTGAGAGGAATAAGATTATTTTTTAATCAATGTGAAATACTATGGATATGCTCAATAGATAGTTCCAATCTAAAAAATAAGGGGGGATAGTGAGTAACCTTTGATATGTATTTATTGTAAAACATTTTGATAATTTTCTTTATAGGACCTTACAAACCATTTAGGAAGAACTAAAACATTATTTCAAAATTTGGAAACTAGACGTTATTTAGAATGATACATAGCCACTCTATTTTCATAGGTCTATGATAGCAAAAATGAGTGGACATATCCTTTAAAAATCAAGGATTTTTTTCGTAGGTGGTATAAGTTTTAGGGTAGTATAAAATTATTTTTGAGCACTAGACTTAGAAATAGTGAAGGAAAATATATGTTTAGGACCACATGTAGATATATGGATTAGAGGAATGGATCATAAGAGCCATATATTTAGGCATAAGTCATGTCGTTTAATGTGTCAATAATCAATATTATCCAGTACATTATACCATATTTATGTTTCTAAATATACCTCTAATTTTAGTATTAAAATTTATAGAGTAAAAGAAAAATAAACAAACCTGAGTGGGTGCACCACACTTTATATTTGAGAGAATAATTTAATTTTTTATGACCCTCAAATTTTAAAAACCATATAATGACACATGAAGAAATCTTTTTTCATTTTTTGGAAATTTAGCAACCAAAACTTTCAAACATAAAAAATTAAGAGGATAGAAAGGAAGGAGTACACCTATATGGATATGAAACAAAATTTATTTATAAAATATAAATTATGATGGATAATTATACCCATTTTTTAATCACTTATATAATTTAAACCATTGGAAAATTGAGATTAATCAATTCTAAATTTTTAAAAACTAGTCAAGCCTTTGAGTTGGAAAGATTCCTATTTCATTTCTCATGAATGGGGAGTGGTATGTAATGTACTTATCAAAATTGGTGGAACCATGATGGGTTCACTAGAAGTGATGCCAAGGCTATTTAGTGTCACTAGAGTAGAATGTACACTACCCCAAACATAATATGGAAAAACACAATGGGTTTGATAAAAGCAATGCCAAGGCCATTGTGTGTCACTATATTTGAATGTACATTACCTATAATAGATTTGAATCCCTTATATATATATATATATATATATATATATATATATATATATATATATATATATATATATATGATCGAAAGAGAATTAATAATTTTAATTCCCCCATCATGATTGCATTGACTATAGATTTGAATTGAAAATAACAACCATTTGTCTTTGAAACTGTAGATTTAAAATTTGAAAATATGCACAAATAAGCATCATTCCTTTGACACTATAAGTTTGAACTTTTAATATGTGCATGAAAAGGCATCATGCATTTTGAATTGTGACTTTAAACTTTGAAAATGTGCATGAAAAAGAATCATGCCTTTTGAAATTTGAAAAAAAATAAATAAATAAAAAAGTATCATGCCTCCTTAATGTAAGCTAACGATATAGAATGCCATGCACATATATGCTCAGTGTAACTGTATTTTTAACTTGTAACTTTAATCTTATCCATCCATGTGCATGTCATATTCCCCCATAATTTTTATATATATGCATATATATATATATATATATATATATATATGTATATGTATATATATATATACATATACATATATATATACATATACATATATATATATATATACATATACATATATACATATACATATACATATATATATATATATATATATATATATATATATATATATATATATATATATATATATATATATATATATATATATATATATATATATATACATATACATATATATACATATACATATATATATATATATATATATATATATATATATATATATATATATATATATACATATACATATACATATATATATATATATATATATATATATATATATATAGATTATATATATACATATATATATATATATATATATATATATATATATATATACATATATATATATATATATATATATATATATATATATATATATATATATATATATATATATATATATATACATACACACACACACACACACACACACACACACATATTCAAAATAAAAATGTTAGTATTTATTATTCCAATTTTGAAAAAGATACAACCAATACGTACCATGTAATAGAAATAAAATGTTGAGCATGTATCTCAATAGGAGGGATAAGCCTAATGAATGCAAATGCATAGATATTGTGAGTCTAGGGAAACCTAAAGCCTCAACCTATAAATAGATAAGGGTATATATAAAATATACACCCTATGGCCCATTTTGGTGCAAATAAACCAATTTAATTTAGAGATATCTCCCTCATGGTATATGAGACATCATCATTTTTAATTTGAATGTGAACTTTACCTGCCTCTAGATTGTAAGCTCCCTTTTCTAGACCATTCATTCTTGTGTTATGTTCCCAATATACATGATTGAAAGTGATGGGTTTAAAATGTGTAGCAAGATCCAAATCCCTGGTGATGAGGCATGTTAAGAGGATGTGGTTGCAATGAGACACATCATTCATCAAGTAACAGACCATTTTGGAATCTGAATACATCATTATTGGTGTGATCTCAAAATCTAGTGTTATATTGAGTGTAATAATGATGGCTTATAATTCAGCATAATTATTTGTATGAATCCCCAACCTAAGTTGGTATGTGATAACTCTGTGATTAAAGTAGATAATGCCTCTAGCACCATTGCATCATAGATTCCCTTGTGAGGCACCATAACAAAAGCAATGTGGCATGGTGTGATCCACCTATATCCTTAGAATGATACAAAGTTTGTAAGTGTGCTTTGATGTCCCCATCATCAATGAAATTTTTTTACATGTAAAGTGTTGAAATAGTGGTGTGCTAAGTGTTGGATAAGATTTCTTCATTCCTAGAAATCCAAATACTCCAGCAAAGTTATAGTGGAAGTGTAATCAAATATTTTATGAGGCTATCTTGTGTGTGCCATCTATTCCAAGCAACATTTAAAATCCTCTTCATCCCAAATTGGATAGTCTATGTGAGTGGTGGTTGCATCCCATATGGACCTGGAGAAATTACAAAAATGAAGAGGTGATCTGTCGATTCATTGCTATTATTGTAGAGTGGGAAAATTCTCGGTCCAATCCAACCCTATGAGATGTGATATATATCATGTATTTTATTTCTATATATTTTTAAATGTTTTAAAACTATACATGGAATCTTTAAAACCTATACTTTATATCTATGAAACCTTTAATTTGTATCTTTGAATTTGATTTTGCATTTCTTTGATTCTTTGAATTTTTGTATTTTGAATATTTAAAATTAATACTATATCCCAAATATGTTTTTGTCTATTCATGGATGCTTGGATCTCTAAGACAAGCCCACTATGATTTCCCTTTTTTGAGATGAGGCATTTATCTTAAAAATCACTCATCTCAAAATAATATTTATATATATGATGTGATAAAGATATAATAATGTTATCATGTGTATAGTAGGTTATCATCATAATGCAATTAACATTAAATCATGTATGTAACATATTAAATGCAAGGAATAAAAGTGTCATGTCTAAATAGATATACCAATGAGACATTCAATAAATTACTAACCATTAAAATCAATTATGTAGTAAATTTGTATGATATAGACCAGGAAACCACAAATCAAGATCTGAAAGGAAAAACAACACATGTAATGTCACACAATGTCAAAAAAATTCATACAATAATCCCAATATCCACATACAATTGACATGAATATGTTTCAGCAAATGAGATCAATGGCCATATGCAAATGACATGAATAATGTTACAAGGGACATGTTAAAATTTCATGCACAACAAACATCATACACATAAGGCCTAGGGACACAAGCAATGGTGTTTGGTATGGATCAAGGTCACCAAAATCATAATGTATAATATGATATGATTTTGAATTTTGTATAGTATTTTGGATGTATGTGACCTTGTAAGCATACAAAATAGAGTAGAGAATATGAAGAGTCTTTATTTATGGCATATCAAAATAATGGAATATAAAGAGACAACACTCTAGAATTCTCTATATATAATACTCAAATGTAATGAAATGTGGTTTCCATGTGTTTTAGAGATTAATGAGATAGTTCTATTATGGTTTTTCTAATAATATTTTATCTATGTTTAGTGAGCAATGAGTACATTATTTTTCATTAAATATGTAATACATTATGGTTACACCACCTATTTCTATGTGTTATTCTGATGTTTTCATGTAATAGTTCACTTTCATATTTAATCAATGTTTTTTAAGTCTTAATTATTGGATTATGTTTATCTTCTCTCTTTACTACACAAGCTATCCCTGTGATTAGCATGTTCTAGATTTTTACAAAAACCTCTACTAACAATGGTGTAGTGACCATGGAACCATTTGCATGAAATACATTAAGATGGTTGTTAAGACAAAGGGATGTATAGAGACGGTTGGATGAGAGATTCTATAATTTTATAGAAGTGAGGAGATTTGGAACAACTTTGAAAGATATTATCCAAGAACATATCTATGGTGAAATCTATGAAATATTTTAGTGTGAGTTTTCTAGATTGTTATCCGTGTGTATATTTAGGGCATAAAATTATTGCTTCAACCTGAGGATAAAGGTTATAGTTTAGATAAAAAAATAAGTTAGAAAAACTATGTAACATGGATACAGACTTACCCAAGTAATAAACTATTGGATGAGGACTACAATTGATGGTTATATTAAAAAAATAGTACTATAAAGATACATAACTTTTAAAGATGCACAAGACTGGTTTGTCCAAATAATAAGGGGTAATTGTTTTTCATAACTACCTACTATTATTAATATGTTTGTTGCAGAAAAGACATGGTGCCTACTCTATCCAATATGGAGTAGTTGCTTCATACACCATGGGGGTGCATGTGGGATAGAAGTGAATGACAAGGAGCTTTTTAAAAGAAACTTGAACATGATCCTAGAAAATGGTAGTTGAAAAGACTCAGACTGAGAAAACTATTCTGGGATTAAAATGGGAACTATGATAACATATATGGTGGAACAAAATAATAAATATAGAATTAACTTCAACTATGATTCAAGGTAGGGAAGAAACTTCTAGAGTTAAAAATATGAGAAAATATGTTGCTAGAGATGGAAAGATGCTGAGAGAATATGTGAAAGGTTCATGAATCAAAGATTGAAAAGAGTATGTAGAAGGGCCTGATGGAGATAAAGAAATGAATATAAATTATATAGATATGGAGATAGTGAAATAGGAATAAAAAATAAGCTAGCCATAGAGAAGTTAGAAGGTAGATGTAGATCATAGTTAATGAAAGGGTTTTTTATCTAGACATGGGAAGGAAAGTTCTTGGGAAGAAGTTAGGTTCAAATGTAAAACTATCACAGGTTGAAGTTTAAATCTATAATAAATTCAAACTAGAAATCATTCATTTCAATAGTACGCATTCCCCCAACCTAATTTTTTATTGAAAAGAAGAAGTGCAGGAGAAGTGGTAGATACATATTGGTTTGGTTCCTTTATAGACAAATTTGGAAATCTAAGTGAAAAAATAAATCAAGTAATAGATAGGAAGAAAACATAAAAAGTGGAATTCTTTTTTAAGACACCTGAAAAAACTTATGTATAGTTAACAATGCATAGTCAATAGTGTGTAGTTAACTTATGTCATAATTCCCAGTGTTGAGCCACCCATGATAAAAACTACAAGTGTACCAACTATGGTTGTCAATGCAATAATGTTTAATTCTTTAACGTTATATGATAGGTATATAGATCTAGATCAATATTTGGTAACTTGCAATATGAAATGGAATGTTAAAGGGATAACATCAGATGATGTTAAGAAATACAAACTCATAGGGGATTTTTTAGGATGAACCTTATAGTTCATCTATAAAATGGATGTAAATGCTCTAGACTTTTTTTGGGATAAAATTCTATTGATAACAGAGTTTAAATTGAAAAAATGTACAAGTCAAACTATTTAAGATTTAAAGGAGATTCAACAAAAGTATAGAGAATCAGTTGGAAAATATGATTGAAAATTTTATGATATCATGAACAAAATTGATTTCATTATGTTGGACAAAGATAAGGATGCTTAGTTCATAGAAGGTTTGAGACCAAGAATTAGATTTTCTAATGTGCAAACCTAGTACTTGACCAAAGTTGATGCCTAATCTATTGCTTTATGAGTAGATAAAATATTGTATTATGGGGCTGATCCCCTGGATGGTTTCAAAGTTGAAGCAAGGATATATGCATTCATGAGAATAATAGATGAGATTCACAAAAAATATAATCCTAAATTAAGCTTATGGTGAATAGAGTGTGAATGGGATGTACATCACATAAATGAGTGTCATAAGCTTAATAATGATTTTTGTGAGATATGTAGGGTAATAGGGCATACAACTTCCAAGTGTAATCTTTTATAGCACTATATGAAAAAATCACAAGGTCTTTTTTGTAATTTTTGTAAGTCCACTAAGCATGATGAAAATAATTATTGAGCATTACAAGACTTGAAGGAAGATATTTCTAATAATTTATTTGTAGTTGTAACACATGAAATACTAACTGTGAAGTAGTTAATTCTAGGAACAGAAGTGGAGATGATAAGTGTGACTCAAGGTAGTCCTAAATAGATGCCTTCATTACCATAGAATAAATCATAGGGTGTGAAAATTTAGAATAATACATCATCTCCATCATATCAATATCATAGTAAGTATTAGAAATCATGGACCGATACAAACCTCCAACAATAATCAATCAAATAGGGCTTTAATTTCCCCTCAACACCAATATGGGGAGTATGATGTGCAACAAAACTAACAAGGAGTGTATCTTAGACAATAGACACAATGTTTTGGATACCAACAAAATAGAGGTGTATAAATAGGAGATTACATGGGAAGATATCAAGGGGGATATCAAGGAGGTCATAACAATAATAATCAACAAACCCAACCTCATATGCAATGTTATGTATGTGGAGAATAAAATCACTACGAGAGGAATTTACCTACCAATCCACATAGACAAATATACTATGTATATTATAGAGTTAAAGGACAACATCAAATAGAAGATTGTCTAGTGCTTATAAAATAAAGGAAGGAGAAGGTAGTGTGTAACATAAATATGATAAATTCATAAATAAAGGATAATTCATTTGTGAAAATAGTCACCATGAAACAAATAGGAGAATAAGGGTTACCACAAGTATAAATGCCATAGAATAAGGGGATTAGAAAAGTATAATGAGATAAATATCATGATCTTAATACTAAAAATAATTTGGTGTACCAAGATATGTAGGTTTTGTAAGAAATCTGACAACAACCAGTTTATGAAGGTGATAATACAACCATTGATGTTTAAATGTATGGATAAATCATAAGAATCATGAGATAAGAGGGTGTTTTGATTGCCTTGATAGACCTGATGAAGTTACTCAACACCTTATGTACTGAATATATTTTGTATAAAATCACTAATCTCCTACATAATATTCTAGAATGCACATAGTTAGGTCAACAACATATTGATAAAGTAGTATGATATGTTAAAACTAAAAACCCATCAGATGTTTATTCTCATATGGATATTGAGTTCGATGGATATGTGACTCTAAATGTAGTATTTGATTTTGGTATCATGATTAATATGATTAGACAATATACTTAGGAAGCCATTGGTCAACCAACCTTGAGCTATAATTTAGTTACTCTCAGTCTGGTGGATTATGGCAAGGTGGAGCTTATTAGAAGGATAGAGGATTTTGAGATTAAATTTTCCAATCTTAGTATGCATGGATATTTTGAGGACATTTATGTGAATAAAATATATACCCATTATCCTACATTAAGTGGTAGGAAATGGGTCTATGATGGATAAATGACTATTAACACTATGTGCAATCAGCTAGAGGCACATCAATAAGATAAGAAATTGGTCATATCCCTTAATAAGTGTAAGTAAAAGCCATATATCATCCAAAAAGAGATATAATCCCCTTATGCCTATGGGGATAATACTTGGTATAAGGTCAATGCAGACGAAATACAAACTACATTGTGACTTGTAGAGTATCAATCTTAGAAATTGTACACTGCACAATAAGAAAAATGATAATTGTACAAGAATGTTATAACAAAGTCTCCTACTAGGTAAGTTTAGATAGAAGAGTGTGTTTATCTATCATTTCACTATTTGAAAAAATATGAATTAGATTTCCTATATAATATAGGTGTACAACAATGAGGCATTACACATAACCTACTCTAGAGGGTGTTTTACCTTTATAAATAACATCATCCATAAGTGGTGAGTTGAGCACTCATATGTTGAACTAGGCTTAGAGAGATCATGAGATATGACCTTTGTGCATGGTTTTCATTGTTGAATTCCATATACCTCAATACTTTATGACAAAGGACCTTAATCCATTCATACTGAGACCTAAACACCAAGTGTTAGAGGTGGATTAATGAGTCAACACACTCAACTATGCATTAAAAGGGACTACTACAACTTGGTGGGCAGTGCATATAAATTTGGAGATTCATTAAGATAAAGCATGTGAATTTTTACATGCATGATTATATATAATATCTATTATGATATCAAAATGGCCTTTCTCATAAGAAGTTTGATGTCCTAAGTTACACATTCATCATTGTGTGGATATATGGACTATGAAGGGAGTATAGCCAATGTATTTGGTACACATTTTCAGTCATACATTAGCACCTGTACCAATCACCTAGTATATGTACCAAGAGTGTATGAAAGAGACAAAGAATTAGGTAAAAGTGCAACATGACTTTATTTATAATGTTGTGCTCTAAGATGATATTCTATTGGTGCATAATTCCTTACAGAAACTTGAAATATTTATATGTTATGGACTACTAGAGGAGTTATAAAGTAAAGTTGAATCATCATTTTAGTAAGAAGCAACACATGATTTAAACTTGGTAATTCACAATTATAGGGCTAGTTAACAAGAACAAGCTCTTGTTAAGCCATGTAATAGAATAACATATGAACTAACAAAGTCTACTGATAGTCATAGAGATCTAGATCTGGAATGTTTGTTTGAACCAAAATGTGAAGCTAAACCAAAATTATTTTAAATCATAGAGAAATTTGAAGAAAGACTGTGCAACATAAATTTTAAATAATGATAATGTAAGTGAATATTAAAATAAGCTCTACCCAGCATATCAAAAAAGTATATAAAGAACCCTTGAAAAATATTGAGGGAAAAACTATAATAGAGGAGGTACCTAAGCTTACGTTTATGGGAGACTATTGGGGTCAAGAACAAATCTCATAACTTTGTAATTACTCTGAGACCATCAAGATGTATTTCTAATCAAGTTTTCTAAAGTAAAAGGTATGGATCCATTCTTGGGGGAGATTCATATAAAATTGAAAGAGTGTGATTAACCCATCAAAAATCACTCATATAGGATCAATCCTAATGTGAAGATCAAATTCAAATCTAAATTGGAATAAATGCAAAAAGGTGGACTTATTTATCTAGTTGAAAGAGTAGAATGAGTAAGCCTTATAGTTTTATAGCCAAAGAAGATAGGGGAAATTTGATTTTATGGAGACCACCATACACTCAATGATAATTGTGTCAATGACCCATTCCAAATAACATTCATAGATGAAGTCCTTGAGTCTATTGTAGGGCATGAAGTTTACTCATTAAAAAATGACTTTAGTGGGTACCATTAGATTTAGATCACAAAGGAAGATTAGGATAAGACTTCCTTCATAAATAAATGGGATCATTCACATATAAGGTAATGCCATTTGGCCTAAAGAATGCATTGACAATGTTGTTTAGAGCTATAGTAAATTCATTAAAATAATTAATTCATGACTTTATAGAAGTTTATTTGGATGATTGGAATTTTTTATCCTTTTTTAAATAACATCTATCAAAACTATGATTAATGCTAGAATGGTGTCACACTTTCCACATTGATTTAAATTTAAATAAGTGTTTATTATTTACACCTTTTGGTGTTATACTAGGCCATGTCATATATGGCAATGATATTTTGTTGATCCAACTAAGATTTTTGTGATATTAGGGATGCCACCTCCAACAAACACTAAAACATTTCACACATTTCTCGATCATACAGGATACTATAGGAATTTTATGAAAGGGTACACATCCATATTAGTGTTGATGGATAAACTATTGCATAAATATGAAAGGTTTTAGTGGATAATATAATCTTAATCAACATTCATTGAGATAATGAAAAGGTTGGTAGTAATACAAATTCTAGTTTTGCTTGACTAGAAGAAGCCATTCCACGTGCATGTGTATACTTATAGTATCACAATAGAAGTTGTCTTAACATAACTAGGTGAAGGTGGGTTGGATGATTCCATACATTTTTATCGTAAAAATCTATTATATACATAATATAAATATATAACTACATAGATAGGCATTATCTATGGTGTTTACACTATAAACATTTTGGCATTATTTGTTGGATACATTGTTTAAATTCTTTACAGATCACCAAGCATTACTCTACCTAGTTAACAAGACAATGATGAGAAGATGGATATCTCAGTGGCTTATGTTATTTCAAGAATTTTAATGATAAATCAATTTCTCACCATGTTGAGAAAATGTGGTCCCAGATCATTTGAGTAGGTTAAACAATGGGGAGGAACTAGAAGAAATAGAATATGAACCCCCAAATGTGCACTTATTTAGGGCTACGATAATCCTAGATAATATGGAAGATATTGATAACTTCTTGGATAAAGTAAATTTTCTTGCATACCATATAAAATGAGATAAAAATTAGATAGTCTAATCAATGGGCTTTTTTATAAGATAGGAAAAGATGATGTGTTGTGTAGAGTAGCACTAGAGCATGAACGACCATAATTTCTTCAGGAAGCGTATCAAATAATTGTAGGGGAATCACTTCACAGGTGACACCACTACTAGTAAAATCCTACAGAGTGGTATTTGGTGGCTTACCTTATTTCAGGATGCACACAAAGTATCCAAGCATTGTGATGTCTACTAATGAATCGAAAAGCCAATTCAACATGATTAAATGCCTTTGGTTCCCATTATCATATAATAACCATAAAAATAGAGTGAAATTGAATTTATTAGGATTATATCTCCTCTTAAAAAGTGAATTCATGTGTGTTATATAATTACTAAAACTGATTACATCACCAAATGGGTGGAGTATCTATGACCCTATGTTGTGGTGTGAAGGACACTTCCAAGTTCTTATATGAAAATATCATCATAAGATTTAGATTCCTAACCAATATCATTATTGATAGAGGAACACATTTTCTTAATAATACTATAAAAACTCTCACTAAAGAGTTTATGATATCACATCACAAAGTCATGACTTATCATCCCCAAGCAAATGTGTAGATTGAAGCATCAAACAAGGTATTGATAAAAATGATAACAAAGATTTGTAATGTGTAAACGAAACATTTGGAGGATCGCATTCTTATAGTTCTTTGGGCATGAAAAATAAATTACAAGTGTGTTATAGGTTTCACTTCATTTGAGCTTGTTTATGGTCTTAAATTAGTAATGCCTATGGAGTATATAGTTATGAGATTACACATTTCAATAATCATGATGTTTGGTGATCATGACTCTCTGAAGCAAAGGTTATTGGACTTGGTTAAAATGCAGTAAAATAAAAAAGTAACACTATAGACACAAGAGATACATAATGCAAGTTAGAAGGCATATCATGATCATAACTTTAAATCTAAATAATTATATATAGGGCAAGCAGTATTGATATATGATATCATGTTTAAGGCATTCTCAAGAAAACTACACATTAGATGGAAAGGACCCTATATTATACATGAATTTTCATAATAGGGAACTAAAGTGTTAAAGGATATACAAGGAACCATACTACCATGATGAACAAATGGCTTTAAGCTTAACTCTTACTGCCTTTAACCTTTATCACTATGTTGATAACATGAGTGGGTGCTAAGTAACACTATGTAGTTAGGTTTTTATTTGATATTTTTTTGGTTTTTATTTGATGTTTAGGCTCATGTGAGTTTATAGTAAAATATTTGAATCATAACACATTTTAATTAGTAAGGATAAATTACAATCATAAGGTGTGAGAAAATTCTAGAGATAGCTTAAGGAAGGACAACTGATACAAACTATGACAGGTCATGAAATAATTCCAAAAAGGTAGAAATGACAAGATAGGTATAGTGGAAAGACTAATAGTGGCCATTCAAGACTGTTAATGACAAAGCATTTGAATAAATTACATTCTTTCTAAGGTGGATTGTGTGGCCAATTGACAAATGTCATCATAATACAAATAGGGTAGATGAAAAAATATCCCATCACATCAAATAAATTCTAAGAGATCAATAAAGGATTCTAAATGAAAAAGAGTCACTATCAGATCAAATTTCACTAATTAAGATTAAATTTGGGAAGAAAAACTCATGTGTAACCTATTAACACTTTTAAAGTAGTCATCGAGACATAATTAAGTGCCAAAATATATATAAGAAAGGGCATGGACAACATACAAACATTACATACTTCCAAAAATAAGTGAATTTTGTGATCTACTTTCCAAAAATATTCAAATTCATATATTTCATACTAGAGATTGAGAAAATAAATCAACTCTTCACCTCAAGAAACAACTACGAAGTTGGAAAGAGGTCCGCTATTGATCCTACTTGTAGATGCATAGAAGGAAGAGATGGGAATTGGCTTAGGTCTATGACAAACTAAATACAATGAAACTGACACTTTCAACTTAATGGATCAATAATAAGTGATTTTTTCTCTTGGGCCTTAATATCTTATAAAATCTAGAGCCTTATTATTCCCACATCCTCTGTGAGGTTCAGACATAGAAATATTGATCAAGATACCTACATTTGTTCAACTTGATGAGGTGATGCTTACCCTCTTGAGTAGATATGACCAAGTGGATATTCATTTGTCCCAATGTGTTCCAATTTTTATGGATAACCAAGCTATGGAGTGAGCTATAGGTCTCCCAAATAGGGGCAAACACCTTCTTGCATACAAGACCACCACTTCTCCCATTTATCTAGACACCAAGGATAAATATACAACTAGGGAATGTAGAGTAGTACCAATTAAGTCCATAAATGATGTTTTAATGTGAATTTTAGTTGAATGCATCATAAAGAGGTTTTGGAAGATAACAAAGTAGGTCAAGCAGGAAATAAAAGGGGTCATTGATATCATGTATCGCATGATATGCCTGTTAGAAGATTTCAATTGGCCCAAATTTTTAGCATTAGAATTAAATACCAATATTGAGAAGGTAATTTTAGGTACTTTCATACTTTATAATATCATTTTTTGGTCTTGATTTTATTTTTTACATAGTGGAAATCCCCAAAAGTACATGTTGATATCACTATAGATTTTTGGCATGCCATCACCTTCATAAACATCACATGGACTAGAATACGGAAATATTATGAACAATTAGGAAGGTTAAATTCATGGTGGATTGAATCCATAGAATTAATCAATTAACACACATGAATCCCTTAGGATGTAATAAAATATCTAGGAAAATATGCATCGATAACAAAACAACATAATGGGGTGAAAATCAAATTACATGAGTTAACAACTCCAACTATGACTTCAATGCCATTTTTATTCATAAGAAAATAGGCATAAGAAAAATTGTGAAGGAATAAATATTTAACTATGATGTCCATGTAACCCTTTCAATCTTTTCCTCCAAAAGGACAATAACCAGTGCCAAAATAGGCACAAACACAAGAACAAGCACAAGCACAATCCCCACCACAAACACTAGCAACCTCATCATAGAAAGAAAAAGGCAACATAAAGTCACATTCATGAATAGCCTCACCACTACTACCAAATAATAGGATTCATCACACAAATTCATGGTTGGCAATCTAAATGTCTCAAAGATACCAAGTGAGTGAAATCTACTGTAACTGGGAGTTGAAGAGTAGGAAGTCTTGAAGACTATGCTGGAAAACATTTTCAATGATGTATATGACAAAGAATAAAAGTATTAATTTTTCTATAAATTAATTCACACATGGTATGTGCATAATTAGGTAAGGAAATATCACTTGATTGATATTACTCAACCCCCACCCTCTATTATTTTTGGTACCATATGTCAAGAAGTAGTGTGATGTAATTTGGTGGTTGAAATATTTCAATTAACCCAATTTTAGGAGCATCCACTACATAAATGGTTAATATACCAAAATAGGAAATCATAAGATAACCATTGATGTGTAGACCACACACACACCCATCTGCCTAACCATCTTAAACTATAAGGGAAAGTATGGTGTCTTTTGGGGAATCGATAGTTAAGATTAGTACATGACCAAGTAAGTTTTAAAACAATAACCTCTAACTTAAGATGTAAAGAAGAAAAAATCGATCCTCACTCCTCTAGCCACATCTAGGAAAAAAATTGTGCATAGAGGTATGGTTTTGGAATCAAAATCTTCTAAAGAGACTAAAGTAACTACAGAACTTGATGTGCCAAAAGTTAGGGAGGATCCTCAAGAATAACTCTACTAGAGATATCAAATGAATAGGAAACTATATAGAAAACATAGGATCCATATGACTAAAAAAAAGAAGAGAGGAATTAGAAAAAATTATATTAAAAATGATATAAACAAGTTGAAGACATAGAGGCTACAATGAAGCAAGATGAAGAATAGAGGCTATGAAGAAAGAAGATAAGAAAGTAGAGGATACGAGGAAGTAGGATAAAGAAGTGGATTCAAAAGGGAAGCAACAAGAACAAGTGAAAAGAAAAAAATAAGAACATGTTCTGTAATGAAATAAATATGAAGAAGATGCAAAAGCTAGGGCTCAGGCTAAATAAAAGGTCAAATATGAGCAAGCCAAATAATCAGCTATCAAACAAGTATCTAGAGATAAAGCTAAGGTTGAGGAGGAGAAAAATAATAAATAAGAACAAGTCAAACATGTATTTGAAGCCAAAATAGCTAAGGATAAATCCAAGGCTGAAGTTGAGACCAAAGGTAAGGATAAGGCCAAATCCAAAGCTAAAGTTGAAGCTCAAGATAAGGCCAAGGTTCAAGATAAAGCTCAATCTTAGGTAGATGCTAAAGCTAAGGTTGAAGTTGAAGCTAAAACAACTAAGGAAATGGACACCGAAGACAAGGAAGATGTAGAGTGTGCAACACAATACAAGTATAAAAATAAAATTGGTGCACAAGAGGAGGATTTTCAATTGAAACCTCAAATTACTACCTACTAACTATAGGATGTCCCCATAATATCCACCCAACACATAACTTTCTTGATTCCTTTGGCTCAATTCACACCAGCTCCTATAACACCTTCAACTACATTTATGGCACTTGTGGCCAATGTGATGGAAGCATCTTTAGATGTTACTTAGTTACCCCTATCTAAGCAAATAAAATGTGCCACTTTGTTTCAGGAGTTATGCAAAAGACCTCAAACTTGGAGTAGTAATTTATTGGGTTACACAAGTTAAAATTAGAATTGAGAAACCATCTTGTAAAGGCATGAAAGATAATAATTAACACTTGTACCATGCTGATAATGAAAGTTATTAGTGTTTGGGTCATGTTTGAGGATAAGCAACTCATATCCTAATTGATGTAAGTCACTAAGGACTAGTTTTCCATGCAATGCCTACAAACACTATACACATAAGGGTAGGATCTAAGGAAAGATATGGACACACTATATGAGATGATCAAATAATATGTAGATGTCTTAAATATCGCTACATAAAAAGATAAATAGATAACTCAAAGAATGTTTAATTAAAGGCAACATCTCAACAAATCATTGCCTACTACATAATTGGAGTTCAAAATAATAGATAAAGTTAAATCCATGATAGATGATCAAATGGCTAATTCAAAAGCAATGGGCAATATATTTAAGCAAATGCTAGACTCTAGAACACTACCATGAAAAAGCTTCAGGGTTAGTATAATGAGACAATGCACAACACATATACATGCATTCAAGCTCAAAAGTATGTAAAATAATTGGATGAGTTGGTGTTAGATATTTAACTAAAAATGTCAAATGCAAAATCACTACTCTCCATTGTAAAAAATTATAATGTGTAAAATTTGATGTTGATCTAGATTCCATTACACATCTTGATTTCCTTGGTGTGTGAGGCCCTAACATATTTCATAGATCTATGTTTTAATTTCTCAACTAGTGGATGAACCTTAATTTATTCTACCACAACAAATCCAAAATGTTCTACAGTAGAAGAAGATAGCTTCACAGACATAAACAACCACTCAGTAGTAGTAGACCCCACCAATAAATCTTGCACACTCAATGGATATATAATCAACACAAGAATAACAAGAAATAGAAAAACCTCCTACATAGCCATTTCAAAGTGCAACACCAACCTCTTATTAAGTACTAGGTATCACAATCTTGTTATTTTCTCAAGCTATTCAAAGTTTGTAGATAGTCTTAGGCATTAGGAGAGGGGCTAGGTTGGTTGAAAACCTGAAAAGGGTGATCACCTAGATATGATAGTCTATTGAAAAGATAAAAGGGATGTAGGCTAGTAAACTACTTAGTTGAAAACTTGAAAGGGTGGTTAAGTAGTGGATAATGGGTGAAAATTAGTAAATGACACTTAGATTGATAACTGAGACAATAATTTAAGTTTGAGAAAGTGTTGGGTATGGATCGAGGTCACCAAAATCATCAAGTATAATTGGATAGACACATGTATAAATTATATGATTTTTAATTTTATATAATTTTTTTGATGTATGTAACCTTGTAAGTATACAAAATATAGTAGATAATACAAAGAGTCTTTTCTTGTGTGTTATATTGAAATGTAAAGAGATACCACTCTAGAATGATCTATTTATATTTATCAGATGTAATTAAATATGGTTTCAATGTGTGTTATATATTAATGAAATAGTTCAATTTGGTTTTCTTAAGAATATTTTATCTATGTTCAGTACATAGTGTGTAATTTTTTTTGCATTTAAATCTATAATTCATTATGGTTATACTACCTATTTCTATGTGTTATTTTTATGTTTTCATGAAATAGTGTGCTTCCATATTAAATAAATTTTCTTTAAGTTTGAATTATTTTATTATATTTATCTTTGTACTCTACTACACAAGTTATCCCTATAATTAACATGTTCTAGAATTTTTTAAGAACCTATGCTAAGAAATGGACATGTTAAAATGTAACACATACTAATTAAATATTACACATATTATTACAAGGAAAATTATAAATGGACATGTTAAAATGTCTCACATACTGATAAATTATAAGGCTAGTGACCAAAAATAATGAACACATTTATATTTCTCACAATCCACACACAATAAATGGGTAATGTCTAGCCTATCATATAAAAGAGTAACAATGTTAAAATAAAATAATATAAGTTGAATAAATCTATTCCATTAGTTATAGCCCAAATTTTCACCCTAGAGAAGTCAATAAAACCCTCTCAAATTTGGGATAACATGGAACTATCTCTAAGTATAGGTAGATTTCTACAAGAGATAGATCTCTAGATTATGGGCTAACTCCCTTGATCTAATTATTTAGGCTCTCAACTACACTAGTATAATCACTTATTGGTAGGAAAAGGTAATAAGGAAGAATGAAAATTAACCTATAGTAATGGAGGTGAAACACCAAGGATATCTCCACAAACATACTTGAAATTGCACTATGAAGGCAAACTACTAAAATTGATCTCAACTAAAGGTTCTTCTAGCAAAAGTGTTTCTACATGGAGGGACATTGATATGCATTTCAAAAGGTGAGTGATAAGAGGTATAGTCTTAGACACTACTAGTATTATTCACACTTCAAATACGCCTAACAAAAACTTACACTTCATGAGACCTATTAGAATAAATATTACTTACACAATGCATATAGGAGAAGAGTGGAAGTAAGGAGAAACAATCATCACTTGTCATCCAAATAGACTACTTGAAATACTTAGGAAAGAAATTTTAGAGACTAACCACCTTAAGAAATTTATTCAAAGGCAAAAAAAATTTAAAACTAGAAGGGCTTTTCCATACCAATTTTGGATGTTTACAATGCCAAAATGGCTTTAATATATAGATCAATAGGAGAAGAGAGAGAAAGAGTGACATTGAAGAGTCACAATTCCAAGTTTAAAGTCTTAAATACAAGTTAAAATGAAAGATAAAGAGTTATAAAAGACATCATGAGGTACTCTTCGACAAGTGTATATCTAAAATATAACATATTCCTAAAATTGGCATAAGGGTACTTCATTATCCTTCTTGAAACTGATATTATTAATGAAGAGTCCACTAACTATCTATACCTACCTTGGAATTCATTAAAACATATGTAATAAATTTTCAAGGTGGAAACATGATTGGTGGATTTCATTATGCACCCCTCCAACTAATAACCTTCTCTTTACCACTTGTTTACTTCCTCAAAGTAACTCACTAGCCCTCTAGGCCTAAACTATCACACTTGTCACTAGTGTGACCTCAACACACTCAAGAGAGTTCATATTATATATTTAAAACACATTTTCAAAATTTATTTATCCTATGTTTTATAATTTATACCTCAACAAAACTCAATATAACACTTCTCATCCCCACCTTGGTAGTCACGTTGCCTCTTACAATTCAATCCAAGACTGCCTACAACAATCATCTTATTAGAGGAGTTTCCATGAATTAATGAGGTTATAATGGAATTTGAGTAGTCAAATTACCTCTCCACACACCTTCCACCATGGATTTCACTCATCTATTCCTTTTTGAACCTTTAAATCACCTCAAATCATGCAAAAAACATAGAATTTGACTCATTTATACAAGTGATGGTATATAAAAATTGAGTTTTAGGGATCCTAAGAGAGTGAAAAGTTTATCCAAATCACTTTCTAGGCCAATTTACTCCTTCTAGATGCATTACTCTTCATATATTTCTCATCGAGCTCTTATGAGGGTTTTAAGTAGTTTAGGTTCTAAGCAATGGTTCATAAAGTTTAGGCCCATAAAATTTTAACCAATTCCACTAATTTAAATTAAATTACCTCCATAAACTCTCCATAAGTGCTTCAATACCCCATGTATCTTGTTCATATAGATGGGAGTGAAATAATTTGTCTCTCAGGCAACTAGCTTGCAATCCTGACACCCCTAAGATCAATTAAGGCAAAAAATGACCAATATAAGTGGTTCTTTGAAAAATTATGATTCTCATCAGCTCTCAATTTTACCATGAAATATCTCATATTGTTTTCATAGATCACGTGAACATAGGGGTGAAATTTGAGCCTTGAGGTTGATGTCTATTTTTAGGCATCATAGGCTTAAACTGAGTATGTGACCACCCATGAATGGTCACAGTGGATATTGGACCTATAAAAAGATAATTTAAATACAATTAAATCCTACATATAATCCCATAATGTTTTGATACTCTTCCATTTATCCTTTCACCATCAATGGACTAGTTTTACAAGTTACATTGATTGTGGAGTGTCTTAGGTTTGAGACAAAATAGAGAGCACTTCCAACATTATTATGACATAAAGGAGACCATGTAAGCCTTTTTAAAACCATTATTACCATTTTTATCAATTTCCAAAGTCTGATCACACCCATAGAGGTATTAGCCCTTCAAATTCTCAAAACTAGCTATAGGCCTATGACTATGTGCAAGGTTTTGATTGACCGAGTAAGATGTTTTGAAGCCTAGCTTGGATCAATATTTAATCTATTTTTTTTGAATATGAGAATAAGATTTAAGTGTGATATTATCACTCTAATATTTATTTCTACATGTTCATGTTCAACTTACACCTCTGGCTACCAATCAAACCTGCATCTTTCATTAGCTTAGGCTAGTTTATCTCTTGAGTAAAACTATAGGTGTTTATTAGGTAAATAAATGGATTCCTATAAGTGGTGATAAATGTTTTTAAATTATAATTCACAATTTTGGTTCCTATTAAGGTCACTACGACCATCTCACACTTGAATGGATTCATTTCTACCTTGAGACCATGTTCTTACCCTTTACCATCAATACATTAGGTGTTACTTGTATTGTTATAGGTTCATTTTGGCCTAATGACATTGTAATTCACTAATTAATTTAATTAGGACCTTGAATGAGTTGAAATTACATTCAAAAATCATTCTCTCTTGACCTAAAAATGTACTATTATGTTAAGATGTTACCTCTAGGCCTAATATGCAAGAATGAAGCCATTAGGCTTACCAAGACCTCATAGACTTTCACCATGAGATGAAACTATGGGGATAAGAATCCATTTTTGGATAAACTAAGGTAAATATTCCCACTTTTTAAATTTCCTCAAGTCTAAGAAAATGGAGGTGGCTATGGTGTTTGCTATTTATCCCATATTGGACTTTCACCCTTTAAATATTATCAATACAAACCTTCAATGGAGAATCTGATCAAACATGTTATGAGGGGTTGAAAACAAGTATATTATCCTTGACCTAAAACCATTCATAGGAGGATAAATTTTGAAACTATCAAACATTGTTCTCAGATTGCATTGGTATTCACTTCTAACACAAGAGGATGATCCTACTTATCCTTCTATGGCCACACATGCCAAATTAGGATGAAGAGAAGATGACATGGGTGGATATTCTTTAAAAGTATAGATGTATAACTTGGTTTACATAGACCAATAATAAAAGTGCAACCAAATGATACAATCGAGCCATTAGGATTGCATAAGTAGTTTGGAGGTACTAAAAATCTTAATTATTGTTCATAAAGCATAGGCCACAATTATTAAAAATATTACCATTAAATGGAAGCTCATAAGAACCTCTAAAATCTTCCAGGTGCACTCACTCCAACTCCTCTTCTCCAGCCTATACTAAATGAAAACCGTTGACCCTTTTTGAGCTATCTAAGAGAGCAATAGGAGAAAGGAAATGGTTTTTATCAATTTTGAATCTGTTGAAGCCACTTGAGCTTAAACAAGACCTGTGGGGATGATATCACACCTTCATGAAGCATTTACACTTATAGATTAGTCATCCAATTTGTACAACAATCTAAAAATAATTTTTTATAGGTAATTTTTTTTACGTTAAACCTACAATATTTTAATTTTAAAGTGTTCTTTGACCCTTATTTCACATGAAATATGTTAGAATACTTCTTTCCATTTCTCCTTTTGATGTCAAACTATACAATTCCTTAAAATGACCAAAAAGGTGGCATAAAAGGATATTAAGAAAATGGATAGATATGAACAAGGCTAAAACATGTTATATGGTCCTCAACATATGACTTGACCTCATTTGGGACCATGGTGACTAGTTTAAAACCTAGAGGACCCTATGGGAAGTTTTAATATGCATGGGTTGACCCAATTTGACCTAGGGTAAAATTTTGGTTAACATTTTGGCAATTTATAGGGGTAGGATGCTTGCTATGCTAAGGACCAGTTACCTTGACCTCCCATTAGGAAATGGAGTCACTCATATACTATAATTGAAACTAACATGCCTCTAAAAAGATTCCAAACTAATGCCAAATTTTTTTGTAAACAAACATACAAAATCAGACAAAAAGACACACACATGTTCCCTCTAATCACTTAGGGAAAACACACAAACAAATCACACTAAATAATGTTCCCAACACTTATGTAAAACACACACCTATTCTAATATATACAAAACCTTAAAACACTTGAGATGAAGGACAACTTCTTCATTACTTCAAGTAGGGTTAAAGACAATTCTTATAGAATCATTACTGCTTCGTGGAAATAAACCATCATAGAATGAATGTTTTTCAATGAAAATTTGCTTATAGAGGTAATTAAATGACTTACCATTTTTTGAGCTTCTACTAACTACAAGTGTATCACTTGGAACTCTCATGAACACTCCGTCTAGCTTTCATAGATGTTTGTTTGACATTTATCATGTCCACTAGGCATTGTTCACTCTGATCATTGGGATTCATGAAACCCTTCCCAACTTTAATTATATTTGGATCAATATATGTATACTATTAGGAGTCATCAAGGTTATCTTCTTTTTTACCAAACACTTCATTGTCTACCAAAGTTATTTTCTACTTGCCAGACACCCACACTCTTATTTGTTCTCATTAATTACATGATTGACCTCAATATAAGGTTTATATTCTTTATAAAGAGTTATAAACCTGCTTACCTATTCAACCTTATACACTATGGCATTGAATTATTTCCACATATCATCTACCTCTTCTTGAGGTTCATAATCTTGAATATTCTCTTCTTTGGCAATTATAATTTAATGCTCACTAGGACTATCATGATTTGGTATATCTAGAATATTAACATCATCATCCATATGCAAAATATAGTTTGCCCAGGTAGCTTATCTTAGAGTTTCATCATAAGTTACCTCAATAGACCCATCACATTCTTAATAGAGGATATATGTACCAAGACTAGTTTGTTTAATATTCTCATATGGATCAAATCCATACTACTCAACTGCCCAATCATCAAGTTATAAGTTAGCTATGTCATCAAGAGGTGTTATAGGTTCTTGATCACTAAGATTATTTTCTTTATCACTAATATTAAAATTCATGCCCAACTCCCCATTCATCAAGGTATAAGTTATTTATGCCATCAAGAGGTGTTATAGGTTCTTGATTACTAGGATGATCTTCTTTATCACTGATATTGAAATTCATGTTTGATGTATAAGTCACATATGGATCTACATGAAATCAAGATAGAGGTTTAGATTTCATTGATACTTTAGCACCATACCTAGTCTTAAATGCCATATAAGACCAATATAAAGTCAAGTATCCTCCAATATTAGTAGTAAAATCTATTGACGAGGTGGCACATCCACAACTAAAACATCTTCAAAAATAGTTAAAGTAGAACAAGCATGAAAAACAAGTTTCTAATCTTTGATTATGCCAATTGTCTTCGCAGCTGACCCATCCAGTTGTAACACTCCTTTGGAATGAGGCTCATACTTTAAATTTAACTTATCAACTACATTCTTAGGCATGACAAGTACTTGCTCCATTAGAAATCAAAAAATTATGGATGAAAACATATCTAATGATGACAGAGAGATAAAATGGAGAAGGTTTGTCTACTTTCTTAGCTTTGTTTAGCTATCCCTCATTATGCTTCAATGTGTTTATCAAGGCTGCCTCTTTCCCACTAGGTTACTCAATTTTTATGTTGAGTTTAGACATATTTTCTTAAATAAAGTCTACTTTTCTATGTATTTCTAGGGTATCCCACATTGATACACTTACATGAAGGATATTCATCTGCTTGAAAATGTTAGTGAAAGAGCCACAAACCTTATCTTGTCTACTAATAGGAATAGTGTTGCCTATAACTTGAGAGTTTTGAGGTGTGAAATAACTCTCAAAATTCTAAACTATTTGATCATTTTATGAATTTGGGACTACATTAGACATACCTACCCTTTGTTATGTTTTAAATCTCATTGATGGACCATTACTATTACCTTGAATCTCTTCAATTGCCTTTTTCTTTGACCTTATGTTTATAGTTATAGGACTTGAATATTTGCTTGATTGCCCTTCGTAATTCACATGACATTAGTCATATTAGTACTAATTGAATAATTTAGACCCCATTTGAGTACTCTCTTCATTTTTATCTCTTATATTAAGTATCTCAAATTGAGTCATGGCTAGCATTATTCCCAAATTTACCATGAAAGCTTGATTGAAGGACTTATTGGCATAGGTAGATGGATCATGAGTTTTATCCCATAGAGGTTAACCCTCATGATCTTGAATAATGTTGTTTTTAGTAGGCACTAATGATTTTGAGGTATAGGGAGCATTTGGATTTTGACCATTAAATGCTTTTGCTTGAACTACCTACCCTTGACCTTGAAGATGACCTTGAAAGGGTGGTCTATTGCGTTGATATTTTGGGTAAAATTTATTATTTTTATAGTGGATTTGAAAAGGTATCCCTTACTAACATTTTATTATCCTTCTAAGATCTAAAATATCTTTCTCAAGAGCCTTCACTCTTTCTACCTCATTAGAATTACTTGACTGACTAAGAACAACAGGCTTATGTTTCGGTGTAGGCATGGGAGAAAAAATAGGTGTAGGGGTTTGTAAATTAGAGAATAAATGAATAGGGGGTATTGGAGAAATATTTTCAACTTGAATCAAATAAATCTTATCTCTTTTACCCACTTCATAAGAATTAGGCAATGTTTTCCCTCCTATAGATTGTATCATCATATAAATATCACTGTCAAAAGTGTTAAGATAATAAAAGAAAGCATGATATGCAGTAGGTCTTAAAAAGATAAGTATCCTATCCCATGTCTTATGAAACCTCATTTTTAATTCTTGAATATATTTTTCAAGTGCTCTCATTATGTTGGTCATCTGCTTAGTTAATGACAAGTTGTCACTCTTATCCTAAAACTTTTTTCTCAAAGCATCATCTAATTCATCCCACGTGGTGATAGATTCAAGATCCAGAGCACCATACCAATCAAGATATTTCTCCTTGAAATAAACAACCAACAACCTAATGTATATATTCTCCTCAATGATGTGATGCATATTGTAGAAGTTGGCAATACTTCTAATGTGCTCAATAGGAGTAATGGTAGTCCCACCTATGAATGAAGGGACACTTTTGAGGGATGATATGGGAATGTCATCATAATGGGCATGTCTTATAAGACTATATACATTTAAATAAACAAAATGTAAGTTCCTTTCTATGATAAATTTAATATTTTTCAAGATTGGGCCAATCAAAAACTTTCTTATAGGTCTATGAGCAAGGTATGACCTCTTTGGGTAAGGATGGGTGTTAGCAAATCTAGATGCTTTGACTGAATAATAAGGAAACTCTTGGAAATTAAAAATAATGACTTTAGTATGAAATCTTGTGATTACCTTAGGCATGAAATAATTCACTAGTCTGTCACCAAGATTCAATTATTTGAGTCACTAAATATTGTATAAATTAGACTATTACAGTCTATTTGTTATCAAGACCAGCATCTACCTTGAACAACCTTCTTGGATGACATGTCCCACTAGGAATGACAAAACTATTATATCCCAAATTTTCACCATAGATAATTCAATCACATCTTCTCAAATTTGGGATAATATTGAACTATCTCTAAGTATAGGTATATTTCTAAAAGATATATCTCTAGATTATGGGCTAGCTTCCTTGATCTAACTATTTAGGCTCTCAACTAAACTAGTCTAATCACTTATTGGGGTGAAAAGGGAATAATGAAACATAAAAATTAACCTATATTAATGCAGGTGTTATACCAAGGATATCTCAATAAACATACTTGAAATTTCACTATGAAGGCAAACTACTAAAACTAATCTCAACTCAAGGTTCTCCTAGCAAAAGTGTTTCTACATGGAGGTAGATTGTTATGCATTTCCAAAGGTGAGTGAATAGGAGGTTTAGTATTAGACACTAATAATCTTATACACACTTCAAATACACCTAAAAAACACTTACACTTCATGATACCTATTATAATAAATATTACTTACATAATGCATACAAGAGTAGAATGGAAGTAAGGAGAAATAATCATCACTTGTCATCCAAATAGACTACTTGACATACTTAGGAAATAAATTTTAGAGACTAAACCATCTTATGAACTTTAATCAAAGGAATAAAATATGTCAAACTAGCATAACTTTACCATACCAATTTTGGATGTTTAAAATGTCAAATGGCTTCAATATATAGACAATTAAGAGGAGAGAGAAAGAGTGACATTGAAGAGTCATAATGCCAATTGTTAAGTCTTGAAGACTAGTTAAAATGAAAGAGAAATATTTTGAAAATAGATCATTAATTTTTTCTTAGACAAGTGTCTATTTTAATTATAACATCTTCCTAAACTTGGCCTAGGGGTACTTCATTATCCTTCTTGAAACTGTTTTTCTTAATGAGGAGTCCACTAATTATCTAGAACTATGTTGGAAGTAATTAACACATATTTACTGACTTGAGAAGGTTGAAACATGATTGGTGAAGGTAATTATGCAACCCTCCAATTGATAACCTTCTCTTTACCACTTGTTTACTTATTTCAAGTAACTTACTAGCCCTCTAGGCCTAAACTCTCACACTTGTCATTGGGGTGACTTGCACACACTCAAGAGAGTTAGTTTTAAATATATAAAACAAATATTCAAAACTTGTTTATTCTCTAGTCTATCATGTAGACCTCTTGAACACTCAATATCATGCTTCTCATCTCTAATTTGGTAATTACCTCGCTTCTTACTATTATCGCTAAGACTTCCTGCAATAATTATCTTAACAGAGGAGTCTCCATGCATGAATAAGGTGATAATGGTATCTAAGGAGTCATAATACATCTCCACCATGGATTTCACTCATCTATTCCCTTCTACATCTTTAAATCACCTTAAATATTATAGAAAATGCATAATTTAACTCATCTATACAAGTGATGGTATGGAATAATTGAGTGTTATGGAGCCTAAAAGAGTTCCAATTTAATACAAGTGACTTTCTAGGCCTATTGACTACTTTTAGGTGCACTACTCTTCATCTATTTTCTCATCAATCTCTTATGAGGGTTTTAGGTAGTTTAGATTCTTAGCATTGGTTCATAAAGGTCAGGCCCATAACCTTTGAAAAAATGACACTAGATTTAATTAAATTTCCTCCTCAACTCTCCCTAAGTTCTCAATACCCCATACATCTTTTCCATATAGATGGGATCAAAATAAGTTGTCTCTCAAATAAGTAGCTTGCATTCTAGCCACCCTTGAGACAAATCTAGGCCAAAAATGACCAATCTAAGTTGTTATCTATAAAATTATGAGTCTCATTAACCCTTAATTCTCCCATGAAATTTATAAAATTTGTTGGAGATATCACATGATCATAAGGGTGAAATTAGATCCATGAGGTTCATGTCTATTTCTAGGCATCATAGGCATAGACTGATTTTTCTAAGTATGTGACCAACCATGAATGGTAAAAGTGGATTTAAGACCTATTAAAAAATCATTTACCTCCAATTTAATCTTAAATATCATCATAAAATTCCTTAATACTTTGTTATTAATCCTTTCACCATCAATGTACTAGGTCTATAAGTTACATTATCTGTGGAGTGTCTCAAGTCTAACATAAAATAATGAGAAATTACACTATTATTGTAACCTAAATGAGATAATATAAGCCTATTTAAATCCATTATGACCCCTTTTTTATCAATTTATAAAGTCTAATCAAACCCATATAGGTCTTAACACTTTAAATTCTCAAAACTAGCTATAGGCCTATGACTGTGTGTAGGGTTTTGGTTGACTAAGTATGAGGTTTTGAAACCCAACATGGATAAATATTTACTCTATTTTGTTTGAATATGAGAATAACATATAATTTTTATATTATAGATATAATGGTGATTTATATGTGGTCATATTCAACTTACACCTCTACCTACCAACCAAACCTGCATCATTCATTAATTTAGGGTAGTTTGTCTCTTGAGTTAAATTGTAGGTGCTTATTAGGTAAATCAAAGGATTTATATAGTTTATGATAAATTTTTTAACATTTTAATTCATAATTTTAGTTCCTCTTTAGGTTACTAGGGCCATATCACACCTAAATTGATTCATTTCTACTTGAGACCATGCTCTTACCCTTTACCATCAATACACTAGGTGTTACTTGCAATGGTCAAGGCTCATTTTGGCCTAATGAAACTATAGTTATCTAAGTACTTCCATTATTACCTTGAATAATTTGAAATACCATTCAACTATCATTCTCTCTTGACCTAACAACCTCCTATTATGTTAAGATGTTACCTCTAGGCCTAGGCTGCAAGAATGAAGACATTAGGCTTACGCAGACCTCATAGACTTTCACAATGAGATGAAACTATAGGGAAGATAATCCATTTTTTGAATAACTAAATAAATCTCCCACTTTTAAAATTTCCTCAAATTTGATAAAATGGAGGTGGTTATGGTGTCTACTATTTGGCCCATATTGGACTATCACCCTTGAAATATTCTCATTACAAACTTTCAATGGAGAATATGATTAGCCATGCTCTGAGGGGTTAAAAACAAGTATATTATCTATTTAATATATGTAAATTTACATGGTATAGAGTTAAAATAAATATATATCCTATATAATTAGATGCCCCCAACATAAGCATGGCCATTTGGTATAAAGTAATCAAACATATATGAATTGATGTAAATATGTATGTCATGCATCACACTCATATACCTCATGAAATGCATGTGTATATAAAAATATAATATGATATATACCATATATGTGATAAATAAGATATGTAAATAATTAAAATTGAAACTTGTGTCATGCTTGAGTCTTGTTTTATTTAAATATTTTAAATGTTTTTTGTATTTTTGAAAGTTTTTAATTTTTTGTATCTTTGAATTTTTACATGTATTTTTTATATTTTAAAGGAAACTAGCATATGTGACATCAATGGGAGGACCATAGTTTGTGACTATATCATAGATTGGGATGGTCACTTTCCATGGATGGTAAATTCTACATGAATATTTATCAAAATATGAAAAAGAATCAGGTGTTGAAATGTAATTGTCTTGGTTAATGCTCATATAATATTTAATAAGATGTATAAATTGAGAAGGTGTGATAATTTTTGGTGTCTATAATATATTAGGATAATGTCTCATTTCCTATGTTCTCTATGGAACATGTTTAACTTTCTAATGCATTTCCTTATGATGTGTGTAAACATAATATTTTATATTTTATCATTTATTAATGTTTTATCTCTTGAAATAACATGTTGAGTTTCAATCTCTTTAAGTACACACCTTAAAGGTTGAACTATGAAAGGGGTGGGTAGGCCATTGGTTCTTTATGAAAGATATTGTTTCCAATTTATTAGTCATACATCCAATCTATCTTCCTCAAATTTGATACATAAGACATCTCCTTCCATATTGCATCCACTAACTACATCAAAACATATAATTCCTACTATATCAGCCCCTCACATTTATTTTTATCTATAATTCATCCCTTCCCAACTATATCGATCATATCGAGGTAGCTTTAAACATTATGACATAGTATTCACTACTAAATTAGTCTAGCTGACTTAGTTTGAGGTTAGTTAGACCATTTGAAACTAAATCAAGCTAGATAATAGTGTAAAATTAATATTTATGAAGGATTAGGATAACTCACCACTGTAAATACAAGTTAGCATCTCATTTCAATAGGGAGGAACATTCATTTTCACATTGTTATTTCTTATACTTCTTCCCTAGATCAACATTTGGAGGAGTTACTACTTAGATCTTATCTTGAAGGAAAACTTGTTTTATAGATTCTTATATGTATTAGGAGGAATCATTTTAGTCTAGATCTTGATATATTCTTATATATCCTTAAAACCACAATAATATCTTGGAAAACACCATTATAAAAGGGGATATCGAGGATCCAAAAGTCTTCTTCAAGATAAGTATGTCCTAACCCTATTTATTTCCTTTTACAGACAAAATGTGTATAATTTCTTGGTTGATCAATTTATAACTCCTTGTTTGAAATTTATCTATCCTTATACTTAGTTTGGTTATAGGATTGTTTGAACTTTCCATTTATCCACCTTAGGTAACCTAGGCCCTTATTTATCTACTATGGTTCCTTGTCCACTTTAGCATATTTCTAACCCTTCTTATTTCTCACATTACTTGATTATGATATTAGATTACTTAAAAAATAGATACCTAGTTAGAGATATTTAATGATGTTGATTTCCTAGAGGCTTTGAAATTGTTTCTCTTTACATTGTGTTGTAGATTCTCCTTTTGCTAGGCTTGTGGATCCATTTGGTCATATCCTGATTCATTAAATATCAATAAGGTCTCTTTGATTTACCTTATCTAAGTTTGGATATTTATATAGGATAATTACATGTCAATCCTAGCTCATTTCATACATTATGGTGAACACAATGTGAAACTAACCATGGGGTTCACTTCTTCAATGAACTATATCAAATTGATTAATACAATTCTATTTATGAATTTTTATTAACAAGATTTTCTAGCTAATGTGATCAAGTGTCATCTTCAAATATTTTTATATAAACCTATATAAAATCAATCGTTACAATAATATCTCAATATTTTACTAATATAACATGAATGAACTATATCAAATAGGTTGATATAGTTCCGTTCAAGCATATTTTCAACTAATTGTTTCGATAAGTGTGATACAATTTTATCCCTAGATCTCATTTTTCCTTAATTTATATATATCAAACCCACTAATATAGTTTGGATTAAACCATATTTAAAATCAACTATATCGATCTACTCTAATATATTTTTGTATTTACACTTGTTACATTTTATATATGCCTTTTTAATAACTGACTACATCTATTTGTTCAATTTAGTTCTATATTTTAATTATTTTCAATAAAATGAATACATTAGTTTGATTTAGTAATTTATATTTGTATATAACTATGTTTAAATAGACTGTATTGATCTAATTGATAAAATTATGTACTATGTGTAAAACGACATCAACCAATACATGTAAAGTTATGTTTGTTTTACTTTTCAAGTATAACCAAGGCAAATTAAATTTTAATTTCAACATTTAATTAGACATTTCATTTAAAGTTGACTCCATATTTATTTCAATTCATTTAATGCTATAAATTTGTTTTTAATATTTATTTTATATTTTTTTTTGTTTTCCCTAAAAACTATGTCCCAAAAATGTTTAAAGTACTTAGCTAATATTGTGAAGGCCTAAATAGTGTTCTATTTACAATCCTAGTCTATTGTTTACAAACATCATGGTATGAAGGGATTGACCTAATACTCATAACCATAGTACATATATAAACACATATTTTAATTTTAACATGACTCACAATATATCATAAATGCCTAATATTTTAGTTTACTGGACTTCAGGAAGCCATCCATATATCTGATTCTATAGTGCACTAGTCAATAATTACTATTAAAAAGTTACTCTCAGGTTACCTTTGAAACTGAGTTTTAGGAACTCCTCCATAGTAAATGCTATGAAACATTGGGTTGACACTATCTAACAATTGAGTTAGTACCTATGAGAGCCTACAAATATGTCAAATCTTTTATTACATATACCTGATCTTATTTTTGGAAAAAAAAATTACCAAAAATAATTAGATTTCAATTTTCTAATTATTATAATATTTTTTATTTTAGACTATATCATCTAGCATAGATAAAATTCTATGTTGTGATATATAACCACATTGGCCAATGCTAATATAGTTACATATGTGTGTAGACTACATCAATCAGATCTATCTAGTATTGTGTTTGCATCCTTGACTACATAAAATAAATATAAGAAGTATATCTTTGTATATACCTATGTGACTATATCAAGTAGTGATGGTATTGTTTTCCTTTAAATTGGCATCAATCCGTAGGCATATACCTAAGTGAATAAGATCACAACATGATAACATACTAGCATTTCATGTAAGAGCAAATTCTCACATGCTCACCCAAAGAATGTAGCTTACGACTAGTTTCCATTGGTTTTGTCATGCAAGGATGTGTTTGTCTAACTTAATATACAAGGGCACTCAAACACGTACTTAGTAAAACTATCATTATTCATCCTATATCTAACTTATCTCACATGTTCATTACTTAATGATCAAAATAAACTGATAACAAATAACATCAACCCATAATTAGATGAACAAGAATGTTATGTCAACACATGATTATTTCATCATATTCATAATTGATCTCAAATAATATAATAATTTAAATTTACAATGATAACCAACTTGTGTAAACTCATCAATAACATCTAACTAAACAACAATAATATTAAGTACATCATGGGGTTTTTATACTTGGTTTTCCCTTACCAAGTAGTTATAGAAGTAATTACAATCAGGATGACTTACCAATGATCATAAATATATTTAAGTTGTGATAAATATTATGGCATGGAATTACACCCTTATATAGGAGTTTTTCAAGATCCTATACTCCCAGTCACAAGATTGGAATAACCCCAGGATGTGGGTATCCTATGATGGGGTTGAACCTCTAGAGAAGGATGACTTCCTCTCGATGGATCACCTATACTAATGTTTCAAATTGGAAAATGGTTAGGAAGGGAAAAAAGGGTTAATAAGAAAGATTAAAAAGGTGATGCACCAAATTTAAATGATAAATCACATAAGCATGAAAATTACACCAGTGAAGCATAAGACAATGCTAGCTCACACAATCTCACAATCTAGATAATTACATAAGTATCTCATGAACTAGGTGCACAATTAAAGAATGAAACAAAGAGGGATTATAATACCATCACCAATTTTACATTAAAGGCATACAAAACACAAGTGTAGACCTCTAACTAACTTGAAAACACCTAAAAATAGGTAATAAAGAAGGATAATGGACATGGAAGATTCTCCTTCACAATGCCATCATGCACAAACTTGTTAAACATAATTTATAGGAAAAGATAGGTAAATAAATTATTTATTGCTTCAAGAGGTCCTTCATAAAGTTTTTAATAGGGTCTAGCCTTATCAAATGAGATTATCTTTCTCTTCTTTTTAGAGTCAATATATATATATATATATATATATATATATATATATATATAATCAAAGAGAGAAAGAGTTACAATGTGGAATAAAGTAAGAGATATAGGGGGGAGAGAGAGAGAGAGAGAGAGAGAGAGAGAGAGAGAGAGAGAGAGAGAGAGAGAGAGAGAGAGAGAGAGAGAGAGAGAGAGAGAGAGAGAGAGAGAGAGAGAGAGAGAGAGACATTAATGATCCATGACTAGTATTCAATGAATGCTCGACCACATTTTGGTCCAATTAAGACTAATGCATCATAGACATATCAACCTTCATTTGTCCCAATAGCCTTTGAAATCTTTCATTGGTTGAGAAACATACTAGAAGACAAGAATGTGTTTAGGATGATGAGTCATGCTCCTGCTAAGAAAAAAACCTAGATCCCCCTCAAAAATATATTAAATTCTCTAAATATTTTCTCCAACCACCAGATCTCCATATTGTGATTCTATGTCATATTCCACTTGACTTGATTATGAGGACAAAATCCTCATATCTATGGATGTGATACAACCATGACAATTTCTATCTTTATCAACTATAGGAACCTATTTTTTAAGATAAGATTATGTTGAAGGATGAGACACTTCTCCATAATCATACATCTACACCCTACTTCAATATTTAAGCATCATGTTACTATAGATGAAAACCAATCCATTTGTTAGTTTTCCTATATTCATCATGTTAATGAAAAATCCTACAGGCTACATAGGCCTATTCTTGAAAATATATTAGGTTTAATTAAACGTATTCTATCTCTAAGCCCTTTAGAAGCTGAGAACTCATTATATGCACATATATTATATAAATAGAAATGATCATAGTCATGAACTAATATTGTAACCCTAGAAAATCGACCCTGTAAGTTATAAACCTTTGAACCAGAGGTTGAGATTGAGCTTTAATGGTGATGGAACTTTAATATTAACAATCCTAACTATATGAATATGTCCTATGCTTAATGGTTCTCAACTAAACTCTAATGATAACATATTCCCTTTGAAATATTTGCTTTGGTTTTACCTAGATCATATTTTATCTCCATTTGAAGACTCTTAACTTTGAATTTTATTATTGGACATTGATCTTGATCTAGTTTTCCCAAATTGTGCCACTTGTCAATCTCACATGCTTTCTATAGGTCCTATAGTCAATTCCCATCTAGTTCATATGCTTTCACTATGTGCTAGACTCACATTCAATCTTAGGTCATTGACTCTTTAACTTTGATCCATGTGATTGATCTTATTTTGCATGGTTCGAGCACACACCATTGATTTAATTAAGAGTACACTGCAATCATGACATTTGGTAGCTCTGTATGTTTCCTCAATATTTACTAACTTGTTGACCTCTCCTTCACCATTGATCTTCCTTTGTATGATTGAACATGCTTCATTGATATATCTAGACCCAGTAACTTCATCGATCACCCATGTGATATTGATATGGATTCTTGCACTTGTAATTTCACCACTTGTCATCTCCATGTTCAACCTTACGATCCTTTCTAAATATTTGAATTTAAATGGCTACTTCCCCTGGCTTTAACTTGACATCCCCACATACGTCTTACTTTTCTATTTTAACTTTAGGGGATTATATCTTGAGATAGAAAACTTATCAAGATACCAAATTGGTATGGGGCATTATTATCATGAAAAACATCATCTCCATGTGATCCTTTTGTTGTGATAGACCTTTTAAGTGTAATTATTAAATGCAAAACTAGATTGACCTGTTCATTCATGTGTGACATGTTATGATGGTTTGGCCTCTCTAAGCTTGTGCAAGTCATTTTTATACCTTCAAAGCTTTGATAAACTAATGAGACTTTGATAAATCCTAATTTATGCTCCTTGAATGCCATGAACGCCATGAAATATTATTTTATCCTCTCTCTTATAATTCTAGACTTGTTTCAAGGCTTACTTCTTAAAGATCAATAAATTACACTTTAAGCTTCCTTAAAGTGTTTCCAATGCTTTGTGAATTTTATGTGATATTCTCCTTTCACTACTTGATCATTCCTTTAATATTAACTCTACTTAGCTAATATATATAGGAAAAATATTTGTATGTGAGCCAAAATTGGGAAACATTTTTGGCGACATCCTAGGATTGCATGCATGCTATGCAATAGACTAATAGCCTTAAATTGTCCATTGGGCAAGGAGTCTCAAATATTTACTTCATATATGATCATGAAAATGATACAAGGATCCCATTTTATAAAACTTCTTTTGAATCAAAAGGATAAAAGAAACAAAATCAACATTGTGCCCAAAGCACTTATAGAAGGGAAACACACAACTAAAAGAAATGTATACAGGGCACTTAGAGGAAAGCATGAAATCCTATCTAAAATGTACAATATTATAAAATGGATACAAACTTTGTTAATAGTAAGGATTTAAATGAATGCTATTTATTGAGATGAGTAATACCTCTCCATCCAGTTTGGCAAGCTAGAAACATTATGTTTTTGCATGCTTGGATTAAATATGGACCACTCTATAAGTTGTAAAACCTAGTATAGTTGCCTGCTTTGGCCTTATTTGAGTCCCACTTGAGGACTTTATCCATTTTTTTAAAGTCCCTTTATATGTCTCTCTTTTCAAAGGTTTTATTGACTTGATCTTGATGTGACTAATGTCTTCATTGTAAGGTTCCTGGTTTCTTCAAGCTTCATGAGCTTTACCATCTTCATGTTCATAGGCTCACTCTTCATCAGCTCAAGCTGATGGGATAAATCCAAGGTAATTAGTTCAAGAGAAATGGGTAATTTTTATTATCTCCCATATATAATAAATTATGGTGAATTTTCAATGGAAACTTTGGGAGTTACTCAATCAGCCCATGAGGTTGTTCTTAACTTTGTATGCTATACTCTCTAGTTTTCTTTCATAGTCCTCTTGATAATCCTTATCAATTTTTTATTTGTGGACTCTACCAATCCATTTCATTGGGGGTAGTAATTAGAGGATTTACTAAGGTTGATACCCATTTAAAGTGTCCATTCACTTGTTTTCATGCCAGCAAATCCTAAGGTATTATCTAAAATAATTGTGGATGGTACACCAAACTTGGTCACTATGTTATCATACAAGTCAATTATTAATATTTCATTATATTTTTTAAGGTAAATTACTTCCACCCACTTGATGAAGTAGTTAGTATAAGTGAGTACCCATTTGTGTCTTCCATTGGAAGGTGGATTGATCATTTGTATGAATTCCAAACCCCACTGCATGAAGGGTTGTTCCACCTAGATTAAGTTTAGAAGAAGCGATGCCAAGATTGGTTTATCATCAAAGAGAGAAAACCTTGGGAAATTTATTATCCATACATAGGCATCTTTGAAAATTTTGGGCCAATAATAACTAATCCCCATCATCTTTACTGTTATAGTCCTTGGAGTAAATTGACCTCTTACAGGCCCATCATGAAATTGTTCTAATAGCTTTATCAATTGGTTATCTTCTATACATATAAGAAGCACTCCATTTAGATCCTCTCTAAATAAGACCCCATCAACCAATTCATAAGGTATGGACTAAAGTCTAAAATACCTTCTCTTTACCCTATCCATACCTTGAGGGCATTCACTTGTCATCAAGAAATGTGCCATATCTTGGAGCAAAATATTGTGAGGTGGAGGTCCATATGTTTGTGAGTTATCTTGTGTCACAAAAATAACTTCTTTATCTTCATGGAGGTCATCAACCTTATTTTAACATAAGCCTTTGCATGTCACTAGCTTAGTGACCTTGATCTTGACATCATATTCCATGACTTTAGTAATTCATCCAGACCTCTTCTCATTCGAGTCCTTGTTAAGAAGGAAGTACCTCACTCTAGAATGAGACACCATAAGATGAATATTTCTATTAGATAACATTGGTCTAAACTTATTGAGGCTCTCAAAGCTACAATAACTTTATTTTATACAAAAGTGTACCTTACTTCATATCCTTAAAGCCCTTGATCGAAAAAAAAAATTGGATGCTCAAGCCCTTCACCATTCCTTTTCATCAGCATATTTGATATATTTTCAACATTGGCAAAGGTATACAATATGAAATACTTTGAGAAATCAAGATTCGTGAGTGAGGGTGCTTGGGAAATGGCATGCTTGATAGCCTCAAATGTAGCTTTACCTATATTTAACCAAGTGAGAACTTGGATCTCCTTCAACATGAAAATGATGGGTTTGACCAAATTTTCAAAACTAGGTATAAACCTTCTTACAAAGTTTATTTTTCCAAGGAATTTTTGGAGTCCCTTTTTTTGCTTGGGTAAAGACTGTTTCAAGATGGCACTAATCCTATCAAGGTCAATAGATAACCCCTACTTGGAGATAAAATGTCCTAATAGTTTTCCTTTATGGATTAAAAACACACATTTCATGGGATTGAAATATATCTCATACTCTCTACACCTTTCAAAGATCAATCTTAGGTGATCTAAGTGTTCACTAATTTTCTTGGAGAAAACTATGATGTCATCCAAGTAGACCAACACCATTTGATTCAACAACCCTTAAAAAGCCATGTATATTTATCTTGAAAATTTCCCCTTGCATTTGATAATTCAAAATGAATATTATCATAATAATATTTTTCCTACTTTATGTTGAAATCAATCTTGTATTGATCTTCTTCCCTTACTAGCACCTGGTTGTAACCTGAATACCCATCCAATAGAGAGAACCATTCTAAACTAGTAACTATCTGAAAGAGTTACTCTATAGATGTTAAAGGATAATGATCTTTCAAAGAGACCTATTTAGATCCATAAAGTCCACACACAATCTAATCTCCCCATTTTTCTTCCTCATAGGCACCAATTTGGCTACCCATGATGAGTGCTTAATGGGAAAGATGATATCAGATTCAATCAATTTGGTCAATTATTTCCTCTTATGATCCTTAATTTTAGGGTTTATAGGAATTTTCTTCTACTTGATATACTTAGCATTAGACTCAAATACTATAGTGTGTTGAGCTAGCTTGGGATAAAAACCTCTCAAGCCACTATATTCCCAAGCAAAGATGTTTGCATATTCTCTACAAAGCTCAATGAAATCATGCCTTTTAGCCTTAGTGATTACCTTTTCAAGTTTGAGGAGCTTGTCTTTGAGGATAATAACTCATTAATAGTTCTCCTCATTAGTTTACATTACTTATTTATCTCTCCTCATATGATCTCCCTCATGGAAAAGAAATTCTAGGGTGACCAGCCCTTTAGGAAGCTTGTTAGATTTCAATTAAATAGTTTTCTCTTCATATTGATGTTGAAATATATCTTGGCTCACTGAGGAAAATTCTACTTATTATTGTAATAAAAAATCAATCTATTTATAACTCTTAAAGACCTACTAATGGGCTTCATTATCTAGCACTGATGGTCTTACCACTATTTCAACATGTGGCTAAACTTTAGACCTTCTTAATTTGTTTGGGAGGTCAAAGTGAGCTCTCATAGCTGCTAACCTATTAACATGTTGATTTTGGTTCCTTGGCCTTGATTAGATGGTAAAGGATTTAAATTCCTCAATAATGTCCCACACTTTATGCTTTTAGGACCTCATCAAGGGGTTCTTTGTGATATTCTGGTCTATAACTTGATTCACTATCATCTCACTATCTCCATATGCTTGTAATTACTCGATCCCTCTCTTAGTATCCCATTAAAGGTAATTGAAAATACCCTCATACTATACTAAATTACAAGAGTAACTAAATTAGAATGTATAATAAAATAAATACTTATCATTGGAAGGGGACACGGCATTACACCTACACCCACTCCATGTTTGCTCTTTGAGCTATCAAAAAGAACAATTTCCATAAGCCATTAGAGTCTTTTTTTGGTCTAGTGAGGGATGACATAGATTGATTATCATCATGTAAGTAATATACACCCATGTCCCTTCCATCAATACCTTATAATGGGTCAATTAATTGATTATTAATCTATAACTCATCCAATAACATGTCAAGTATCTCCTTATGATGAGTGTTTAGTTCTTGACCAACAAGGTGTTCGTCTTCATCAAGGATGGTATAGTTGATGTTTGATTTATCTAGACTATAAGGTTCTATTTGAAATTATGCAATGGGATTAGCCTTAATATATACCTTGGTCCCATACCTTATTTTAAAAGCCATATATGACTAATTTACTACTAAATAACCTCCAATCTTTGTTATGAATTATCTAGATAAGCATAGTGCAAAATGAGGAGACACATCTAGAATCAACACATATTGAGCCACTGAAACACTAGGACAAACATGCAAGGTCAATTTAAGTCCTTTGATGATACCAACTAGTTTAGTGGAAGATCCATCAAGCTAAAAAACTCCCTTCGATTGAGGCTCATATTTCAAACTAAGTTGATCTGCTATGGACTTTGGCATCACTAAAGTGCTTGGTACACTATCAACCATGTAATTATGAACCAAGAAGTCACCAATGATCATAAAAAAGGAGAATGGAGGAGGCTTGATCACCTTATTTGATTTCCCTTCATTAGGTCCATTGGTTGCATTTATGAGAACTACATTTTACTTTCCTGGTGGCTTGTTTGTAACATTGATCTTTTATAATCCTTCTTGAAGGATGTATACCTAACTAGTCATAGAAATAATGTCCCAAATTAGCATACTCATAGTGTATTTTTTTATTTATTCAACAATGTTGATGACCAAACTACCAATGTTTGCTTGTGCTTTGGAAACCACAACTGTACCTTAAACTTATGGGTTTTGGGGCAAAAAGGCAATCCCTTGACTTTGATTCTTTGGAGCTATTGAAACCTTTGGAGTAGCAGTAGCTTTATTTATATTTGATAGTAAAGGAGTAATGGGAGGAATATCATTGAATTCTTCTTGATTACCATCCATATTCATTCTTTTAAATCTTGTATTAGCTGCCACTAGAATGTATTCTTGGATAGAGCTAGCCTACTAATTAGATGCATACCATTCTTCTTGGTCATAATTAACCATTGTGGCATCCAGTTGGGTTGGTCCTTAATTATATCCTTGGCCATATTTAGGCTCTTATATTTTTGTCATCATGGGTACTATTAACCAAATTTGGCCCATATAAATATCTTTTGCCTATAAATAGTTTGAGTAGATGAACAAATGTTTTGGATGGAATGAGTGTTCTAAAGGTCTCAAGAAAATGAAGGATCCAAGTAGGTTTCATGGTGTCTGAGCATTCAAGAGCATGAACTAGGTTGTACAAGACTTAAAAGATCATTATATCCTTTTAATATTGAGTTAAAGATGGACTTTGAAAGTTTATAGAACTAGACCATCACCATGATGTCATTCGGAAGGAATGGACTTGTTCACTTGTGCATTTAATAAATGTACCTCAAGAAGACTCACAAGAAAAATGATTACAAAAATAAATTCTTATTTATGTCAAGATCATATCCTAAAAATTTCATGCTCACAAGAGTCCTCTAACCTAAGTTATTTGCTTCCAAAATTAGACATGTAGGAAAAAGCATTCATATAGATGTCAAAATAAAGGTCAACATTTATCTATTGGGGTGAAAAATATTGATGGTTGCATAGACGTCAATGATGGTCGTATGGATGTCAAATGATAGGAACACATATGTCAAATTTAAGCCACAACAAAAACCCATTGGGGTTCAAAAATATTAATGATGGTCATACAAAAGTCAAATACATTCTTAGATATCAAATACATGCATGTAGACACCAAAGTTGGGCCTTGTGAGTTAGCCATTTGAGTTTAAATAATGGGTCTTAACAAATCTAATGGTTCACATTCATTCATTCATCTTGATTTGATGATGTAAATTAAAGTCAACATGTCAAAATATCTTGGATGGTAGGAAATCAAGGGCTCACATGCATTCATACATCTAAATCTAACAATGTGAGTAGAGTCAATAAATTAGTGTATCGTTGAGATCAATAGGAATGAGGATAATTAGGAACAATTTAAATGGTCTAAGTTGGCAATCGATAGCCAATGAACAAAGGGGAAATCCAAATAAATTCTATTGAAGGTCAATGAACTAGTTCTTGACCTAGACAAGAAAAACATTAAAGACCCATATTTCCATTAGAGCTTGGTCAATATAAAGCATATTCATATAGGCAATATGGTCAAGGATAAGGATTCATCACCATTAAAGTTAAACAGGACCTCTAGTCAATAATTTGGAACCTATCAACCATATTTTAGGGTCATTCCATTGACATGTTCATTTATTTTAAATAGAGGATCCTTGTATACAATAACTTCTTGGCTCTTACAAGGTTTAGATGCAGAATAGGTCTCCTAGGGCCTAATATAGAGATCAAAGATGGACTAGTGATTGTGAAGCAAGATCAAGCAATTTGTAGGTTTTCATGGATATTACGACTAAGTGAAAACTAATATTTAGATTGGTTTTCACCTATAATATACCTATGTTCAACATTGGAGCAAATATAGATGTAAACATGATCATGTAGAAGTGTCTCTACTATCATTAGGGTCATAGTTTTGATAAATAGGTACTGATGGCCACCCAAATTAGATGTGGCATAATTCTATAAATTCCAATACATGGTCATCATCAACATATCAGATAGATAATGCCATGAATTTCCAAGGACACTGGGTGGATGGATAAGAACAATGAGCATTCATATTTTATAGAACTTGTTCCTTATTGATAAGGTCATGAGTAAACATCCTCAAAATTATGCTAATACATCATAGTTCTCTCTCTCTCTCTCTCTCTCTCTCTCTCTCTCTCTCTCTCTCTCTCTCTCTCTCTCTCTCTCTCTCTCTCTCTCTCTCTCTCTCTCTCTCTCTCTCTCTCTCTCTCTCTCTCTATTTTATTCTATATATGTTCCAACTTATACCACATGAAACTCTCTGAAATTTTTAGAGAAGAAATATATAAAATTTTAGAGATTAAACTCTTATGCTTTAGCTTGCTTAGGCTATGCCAAATTTTGTACTGTAACACCTTTTGATGCAATAAAGACTGATTTCGATCAGTTTCCAAGATGGATTGAAGTATGTCCAATTAATAATTGTAATTTGATTAAGTTAATGTATGTTCCTTGTCTATGTCTAAGTTTTATCACCTTCATGAAGTGATTGGTAGCTGTCACAGGTCATTATAAGTCTAATTTATAGTTTCTTGTTTAGATTGATATTGGATATCTCCCTCTCATGTTAGTTTCATAACTGATCAATGCCTTATTATGAAATACTTATTTGGGACTAATTTTATTTGGTCTTGAATGTGTCTCATAGTGTGTCTTGTGTAAAGTATAAGTTTTCCAATCACTAGTGCATCACATAATTTTATATGCTCTCATATATTATTATATCTCTCTATCTCTTTTCTAAACAAGTATTAGATTAGGTCTAGTTTAGGTGATAGATCTAGAAGGAATTCATCCTTGTTTGGAAGTTTGACCCATGTTTAGGTGACCTATTGTACCAAAATTTTTGTAAGAGGAATGAGGTTTATAGCTAGAGGTTTGACCCAAAATGTGTGTAAGAGGACTTGAACAATCCCTTTATTTATCTAGGGTACAATCTAAGACCCCAATAGCTTTGGCATGCCTAGTGGGAACAAGTTTCCTTGGAATAATTAAAGTTTGAAGATCAAGAAGAAGAAATTGCAAAAGGAGGATACATCTACCATCATCAAAAGTTGAATATCCTTCAAGTGTTAGAGCTCATAGCATCTTTCAGACAGTGCTTTCATGCCAAAGGTTGCAACAAGGTCATCAATTAAAGGTATTCCTTTTGAATTCATTGAGAGACCTTTTACTTCTTACCAAAAAGAAAGATTAAATAATACCAAACCTTATCCTCAAAAGAAAATTTCACCTCCTAATTATCCTATTATTTTAGTCTAAGCTACTATTCCCATAAGCCAAATCCCTTTTACCTAAATGGTGGTAAAAAATCAAGCGTTTTTTCCATTTAATATGGGTAATCCCCTAAATTTGTCCCAATATGATGATATTCATGTGTATACCCTAAAGAGTATCATTTTCTTCTTAGGAGAATGGGATAAAACTACTGTTATTGAGCATATTCAAGATGTTTCCAACCTAGGTTTTGTTCACAATGTTGTTAAAGATAATGTAGCTATCAAATTACTTGTTTCTTCTATTAAGGGAAAATTATTGAAATGGTATATGAATATTCCTTTAACCTCCATTTCTAATTTTGATGAGTTAGGTGCAACCATAGTTAGGTAATTGAAAGATAATTTTGATCATCTATCTTTGGTTGAACAACTGACTAAAATACCAAGGTACCCCATGAGTTCATTTTTGATTTTAACCTTAGATTCTAAAATACATGGACCAGAATCCCTACATTGGTTAGACCATCCCTATAGTATGCATTCTTGTATTATCTGAAGGCCCTTAATTATGATAATAGTGTCATAATACAATCCATGGGTGGTAATACTTTTCCAAATGCTTATGAACTTGAAATAAAAGAATAAAATAGCTTGATATAAGATGATAAACTTACTCCAAGGCCTTTAATGTGCATATTACTAGAATTTCAACCTATTCCTCCTCCTCAAGTTCCTCAAATTCCATATGTACTCCCTATTTCATCTCCAAAAGTGCAAGTTGTATCCCCTTCTAATGAATCAAGTGATATTGGAGATCTGAAAAGTATGCTACAAGATTTTGGGAATGAATCATTCAACTCAAGAGACAACAGTACCAAGGTAGGCCTTATTGACATGAAAACTAGAATACTTATTAGTCCTTCATTAATCAAAGACCTCCTCATCAAGGTTTCATAGATCCTGATAGAATAAACTTAATTCTTGCACTTTCCTTGCTTAAACACAAGGAAGCCTTGTAAATGTTTTTAAGCAAGATAAATTTCATAAGAAGATACATTTTAGAGTTTGTTACTTTAGTTAGGCCACTCACAATTTCTTTTATTACTAACACACTATCCACCAACTATTATCATTAAATTTCCTCTACCTGAAGCCTTTCTTTCAAAATTTTACCAGGCCATGCCAACTTTTCAAAAAGCCCATCCATGATGGGAATTGCGTCTCCAACCATGATCAATAATATTTTGTAGACCTACACAACAATAGTGAATTGATCTAGTGCCCAAGTGTGATCATTTTGGAGGTTGGGCTAGTCCTTGCATCTCTTTATAAAAATCTCTACTAAAGTCTTTAATTAATCAACTATCTCACCAATAAGGGACACCGCATCTACAAGAGCTAGTTATTAGGTCAAAATTGTCTTGAATAGGTTCAAAGTTTTTACCTTAGCCACTATTTCTATCGCTAACTAGCACTTAACCTAGGCCAGCTTTGTTTCAAGTTTTATTCTTATGGTGCACTGATTATGATATAGAAAAACCACTTTTGTAAGCTTTGTTTGGAGTCATCTAACATTAGATTCAACTAAGGCATTCTAACTGGTTACCTCATGTGCAATTTTAAAAAATGTCTTTCCTTGTCTATGTCTTAATAAAATTTTTGGGGGTCTACCCAAAGGGTATCTATAAGTGTTATCTTTCCCACTTATAATATAATTCTATATGATGGCAATAAAAAATTGCATTCTTCATTATAAATATCATGGTAAAATGATAATTCCCATAGAGTCTACTCAGTTGAGTCCTCTAGTGAAAAATGTGAGAACATAAATAAGTGCTTATCTAGAAAACCCCTATGATATTAGGAATGTAGGGTTGTGGTTGAATAAATTTCTAGTGGCCCCTTATAGACATATTCATCAACTAGTTCGTTCCCCTTAAAGGGATATCACTATAGTATCTCAACATCCATATCTTCACTATGGTTGGCTAGCCTTAATATCAAATCCACTCATTCCTAAGACCATGTCTAAACCATCCCTGTTTTCCACCAATGATATCTTTAGTATCTACTTGTACCTCTTCAAGCTTGGTTTATTCATAACTACACTAGTTAAGGTGTCTTCTTTGAGTCTAGGGTGACGTGCTCTTCTTGTTATACTTCAATAGTTTATTCTTTTGGTGTCTCCTCTAGAGTTTATATCTTTTTTTCTAAGTCACCATCTTTAGGTGGTTATGTTTCACATTCCATAGGAATATATTTCATTACTATTTCTAGGCCTTTGGGTTGACTTAATGGTAGATTTTATTTTTGTGGTGCAAGGGTAGTCATTTGCCATTTTAATTGATCTAGTTAGGTGCTAGTACTAACATCATGCCCTTTTCACTTTTGCTTCTTCTTCCCTATTTTTGAAGGAGGTGTGATTGTTTTCATTCTCATGATCCACACTCCTTGATGTCTTTTCTTCTTGGTTTCAACAATTAAAATAAAGAATGAATGGATTTTCTAACCAAAATCATCTAGACCTTATTATCAATATTATCTGAATCCAAACTTTCTTTATATGCCTTATTCATAGGGTAAATGTACAATTGGTAGAGAGTGTGAGTCTCCCATGTCAATTTTATTAGTATCAATGTTAATTAGGTATGCATAATAGATCTTGTTGATGGCATTCATGAAATATTGAGTTGTGAAAGCACATGTAAATATAATCCATCTAGACAATTATTTTGAGGGAACCCTCTAGATGTGCACTAAGGAGTAGTGTCGATGCACCATGAACTTATATTGGTTATAAATATTTTTAGGAAATTACTTTGAAATGTGATTCTCACTCCCAAAGGATTCCTTCATACTATCATACCATCTATTTCATTTTGACCTTGTGGGAGGGAATTATTACAACCAGCACAAGTGAACACTTTGAATAATTCCATAGGGTATTTTTGATCAGGAGGCTAATTCCATTTCAATTTAAATACTTAGGTAAACCAATCTCACTAAGAAACTAGTAAAAAAATAATTATTCCCCATGAAAACTTTTGGTTTGAAAGGTGATGGGCTTTCTTCACATTTGTGATAATATTATCAAAAAAGTACTACACCTAGTTATACTTCATTTGGTGAGTGATATATAGATGTGCCATGTCCACCTATTTCCATATGTTAATAAATGCAACCTTGGACATCATTATATATGTGACCACTCTAATGAAAAGATCTTAGAGACTGATAATGTGCATTGCATGACCTTATTTTTAGTACTTCAATGCCATTGAAGTCTTTTTAATATCTTCTTGGTCTTCCATATCTAATGCCTTTCAAACTCATGACTTTGCTTATCCTCTTGGATGGAATCCACATCTAATGCCCATAAAAAATATAAATAGTATTCATGCATGCAATAAATCAAAAACATGATTTCTTCTATTGGTTCCCAAAATATGAAAGATTAAATAATTAATGTAATCCTACATCATTAAGAATATTAAAAATACTCAAATCATATACAAGATGATTCCTCATGTTCTGGTGCTCTACCTGATAGTCTCATTGTATTTCTACTTTATTTATAGGTTGGTGATGGTTATAATCAAAAATATTACAAGTGGGTGAATTTAACACCCAATTATTGACATGCAACACTGCTTCTAGATATTACATTTATTCTATCAATAGTGGGGGTGGATGTGGTATGGAAAACTTTTTTCTTAGCCTAACATGCCATCCCTAGTTTTGTGTTTTCTTTTTCCTCAACCTACTATGATAAATCTTTTGTGCATACACCAAACTCTTTAAGTGTTTTTTCCCTAATCATAACTAGTTGAAACACCCATGCTATCAAATTCCTCTTCCTCTAGTATTATAGGTAGGTGCTTGCTATGTTGGGAATTTTTATTTGATCACATCACCCTTTAAGGAACCAAAGTGTTGAGGTGTATCCATCTGACCTTCCCTAAAGCATACATCATTAATTTTTTTGACCCATTCATCTCTTCTACTTCACCATCCTCTAATGGTGGACATCAACCTTTGCAACTTATAATTTTATAACCTTGTAATTCTTAAACCACCCTTTAAGCACTCTACCTATTTATCATAATTTTTTTTAGTCCATGATGTTCAAAATAGTTATAAATAACTGATCTACACTTGTCTAGAAGATAAAGGCATTTCTCTATCAAAAAAAAAAAAATGCTCCTTTGGGTCCGTAACTTTGTGAATTTGATAATAGTAAAATGTAAAGTGATATATGTTTAATATTTTATAAAATTGAGGGGGTAAATTCACACTTACTTCCACACTACCTCATCCATAGTTTCATGCAATCAATGCTTTAAAGGTATTTTCATGATTCATACCTAGAACACTTGTAATTACCACTACTTTCTTTATATTAAATATATTTGTCCCATCCCATGCTTTTCTTGAAGTGCATGACATTTGTAAAGAATTTAAAAATTTTCCATTACAAAGGTGGGAACCCCACTTATTTACCTTGACTTATCTTATTAGTTAGGTTCCACATCCTGCATACCCATTTATCCTTATACACTTGTAATTATGTTCCCTTGTTACCATGTGCATTCCCATTGACTGTTTCCTTGTAATTATATAGGTTTTACTTCTTATACCCTTATCTGACACTAAAATTTTTATATGATCCTCCATGAAATTAAAAAAACCTAGCCAACTACAAATAAATAGAACAAATTGTTGACCCTAAACTACTCAAGGGAATTTAACTAGTGCCACACTTTATTGAAAATAAGCAAAATATTATACTAACCTAGTGGCATATGCCTTATTATTTATAAAGGGAGACACTACCTAGAATAATAGGGATGTAATCAATTGCCATTGGAAATGGTCAAGAAGGAATTGACCATATAATTAATTCAATTTACACACATCATGAGATGAATACTATGAACAATGAATGAGCCATCCTAACGGATGTGGAGCTTTCTTGAATGGTGGGTGAACTTGGAGTCATATAATAAAATCTATATGCTTAGATAAAAAGTCTTGTTCTTGAAATGATGACCATATCAGACCATCTATTTGTTCTTATCTATTCCTTGATTGTAATTCATGAGAAATTAGGTTTCATCTAGCTAAAGTAGAGCATCCAAGCACACTTTCAAGGATGTTTCATCATCCAATTGACCAACACATGTAATGTAAAGAGAAGAGACAAGTAATTCAAATGGGAAAACAACTTCGGCACCAAACACAAGATTAAAAGGTGTGATCTTGTTTAATCATTTTTATGTGGTTTGATACACCCATAACACCATAGAAATTGATCATCCTAGTCAGTGCATCGAATATTATAAAATCTTAGTCACGGTATTACCCAAGATATTATTAAATATCTCAGCTATACCATTGGCCTAAGGATGGTAAGGTGTTGTCTTGTGGTGCATGATCATGAATTCATCCAAGAGGATGTAGATGGTTTCAATAAGGAAATTAGTTCCTCGATCACTAGTCACACTTAACAAACATCTATACTATGTAATGATGTTCTCCTATATAAACCTATCAATAATGATAATGGGAATATCCTTAGTTGTATAACTTCAACCCAATCAGTAAGGTAATTAGTAGTAATAATAATATAGTGCAACATTATTATGCCTCCATAATGGGTTGATAAGACTAATAGAATCAATAACCAACTTTTCAAAGGTCTCATGTGCTAATATCAGATGAAGGGGAATAACATCCCTTTTATTCAACTTACCCATGTGATAGAATATATCCTCTTCCATGATCTATAATTGATGATATCCATATAATCCATTATTTAAAGTATAGATCTCACACCCAAAAAATTTGTCTATAATCTCCTCAATCAAGGGCATTAGAAAGGTGTTGGTTATGCAAGCAATGTTAAGTCCCTGATAATCCACATAGACCCCAAATTCATCCATATTTATTATTAATTACCATGGGGCACACCCATTTAGAATCATCATTAGGATTAATTACTCATGCATGTAACATAATATGATTCTCTTCCTTGACTTGAGCATGCAGGTTTGGATTCATATGATAGGGCCTTTTCTTGATAGGTCAAACACCCTCTACCAACTTGATGTGCATCTTACCTAATTAAGAATTTACTCTTTTAATTTCAATATAATTCTATGGGAAGATGTATTGATATTTTTTTAACAACTAATACACCTTAGAGATCTTTGTATTGGACCAATATTTTCCCACAATATCCATCTTATAAGTTTCTTCCATGTGAATATTATGTTGGATAATCTACATTGGATCTAAGTACATTTATTATTCATACTATATGGTGTCTTAGACATTGTTCATAGAATAATCAGTATTCAAATCCAAATGATCAATAGAAGGATCAAAAAGATAAGAATCAACACCCCTTGTCAACCTGATATACAACACTTTGTTTGCCTTACTAGATTTATTCTCTCAATGTGTGGTCTAGTTTAGTTTCATGTAATAGAGATAATGCTTCCATATCAAGCTCTTATAAAATTTTCAATATCTCCTCTCTCACACCATGTATGCATCTAATGTGATCTTCAACTAAGGTTAGGTTAGGTCACCTCCAATATCATGACTGATGGCTTGTAAGGTGAAGCATAAATTCATTCAAAGAAATAAATAAGATAGTGCTGAAATCATATTAATCTTAAGGAAACAACAATAATCTATCTCCATATGTCACTCTTCATGTGCATACCACACTCTATCCCAAGTGCATGGAGTGCCATAAAATATGTGAACCCATAAGTACTCAAGAAAAACATTTCATTCACCTTCCACATAGTCTCACATGATTTAGGATGAGGTTGAGGAGCATTGATGACATTATAACTTATGGTGTCATGAACATGGTTATCATGGTGAAAAGTGATGGTGTAGAGTAGAATGAACTTGATCCCAAGTAAGTAAATTCTGAGGATGAGTTCTCCACCATTGAGTAGCTATGCCCATCAAATATATGGATAATTTATTGTACCTAATAATTTTTAGTTTTCATAGAAGGCCTTTAACCACTACAACAAACTCATAGACTTCCATATGACTATGAAATATTAGAGGCTTCATCTAATCTTATGGGTGGTGCAACCATAATTTATCCATGTAGAATATAAAAAAAATTATGATGTTTATGGTACATGCATGAAGCATATTCTTGACCAACTATAGTGCCAAAAATCATTCCATTAAGGTCATACTCACCAAGATCCTAATAGTTGCAATAATTAATGGTAATGCAAGATATAAATTGTACATCTACCTAGTGTAGTATGCCATTTGGAGTAGGATCAATCCATTTGGTAACCCATGTTATGACATTGTAGATGTGTTCAATGTATTCATCAATGTTAACTAGATAAACTTAGGGAGGTCCTTGAGCATGGTTTAAAGTG